>ML408816.1:0-41179 GCA_005239525.1 Nicotiana knightiana
TATGAGTTATTTGCTTTAGGTGCCCTAACGCACCTTAATCCGTTAGGTGGCAACTCTTCAAATTCCATACCTCGTTCCAAAAAGAAACGAATTGTCCCAAAATGTCGAAACTCGATTTCGCGAGGAAAGAGGGGGCGCGACACTGGCATCACCTCACTGGACCCTATCCTGAAGAACCAGAAAGTGGGGATCATCATATTGATGCTCTCTGATGTGGTCATAAAGAGAAGACCGAGCAACCACACAAGATTATACCCGGCTAGGCTCTGAAATATCCAATCTCACGAACTCACTAGCTAAGGCCTGAATATCCAAGGCTAAGGGCTTCTCAGCTACCGGAAGGTATGCCAAACTCTCCGCCCGGCGAGTCAAGGGGTCGGCCACCACATTGGCCTTCCCCTGGTGGTATAATTATAGTGATATCATAGTTTTTCAGTAGCTCCAACCACCTCTGCTGAAGCAGATTAAGGTCCTTTTTCCTGAACAAGTTCTGTAAACTCCGGTGATCAGTGTAAATCTCAAAGGGAACATCGTATAAATAATGATGACAGATCTTCAGTGCGTGAACAATAGATGCCAACTCGAGTTCATGAATCGGATAATTCTTCTCATGTACCTTCAACTGTCTGTACGCGTAGGCAATCACCCTACCGTCCTACATCAATACCGCTTCAAGGATAATCCTCGATGCATCACAATAGACAGTGTAGGACCCCGAACCTGTAGGCAATACTAGCACTGGGGTTGTGGTCAGGTTGTCTTGAGCTTATGAAAGATATCCTCACACTCATCAGTCCACCTGAACGGAGCACCCTTCTGGGTCAGTCTGGTCATAGGTTCTGCAATAGAGGAAAATCCCTTTACAAAGCGATGATAGTACCCTGCCAAACCAAGGAAACTACGGATCTCCGTAGCTGATGACGGTCTAGGCCAACTCTGCGCCGACTCCAACTTCTTCGAATCCACCTTGATCCCATCACAAGACACTACGTGGCCCAAGAATGCCACTGAATCAAGCCAGAACTCACACTTAGAAAATTTTGCATACAATTTCTTCTCCCTCAAAGTCTGAAGCACGGTCCTCAAGTGCTGCTCATGATCTTCCTGAGACCGGGAATATATTACGATGTCGTCAATAAACAAAATGACGAAGGAATCAAGATAAGGTCGGAACACACTGTGCATCAAATGCATAAAGGCTGATGGGGCATTGGTCAGCCCAAATGACATGACAAGAAACTCATAGTGACCATATCTGGTCCTGAAGGCAATCTTCGGGCACGTAAGTCAATATTAGAAAATACCATGGTACCCTGTAATTGATCAAATAAATCATCGATGCAAGGCAAGGGATACTTGTTCTTCACTGTAACCTTGTTCAGCTGCCGATAATCAATACACATACGCATAGAACCATCATTTTTCTTCACAAATAAGACCGGAGCACCCCAAGGTAATACATTAGGCCTAATGAAACCCTTATCAAGCAACTCCTGCAACTGCTCATTCAACTGGGGATGAGCCATACGATAGGGAGAAATGGAAATGGGTTGAATGCCCGGCAACAAATCAATGCCAAAATCAATATCTTTATCGGGCGGCACACCCGGAAGATAAGCTGGAAATACATCAGGTAAGTTCCTCACTACTGGGACTGACTCAACTGTAGGGGTATCAACACTGATATCTCTCACATAGGCCAAATACGCATCACACCCCTTCTCAACTATCCGCTGAGCCTTAAGAAAAGAAATGGCCCTGCGGGGAGTATATTCTAAGGTACCTCTCCACTCAAATCTCGGTAAGCCTAGCATAGCCAACGTCACGGTCTTAGTGTGACAATAAAGAATATCATAATGGGGTGATAACCAGTCCATGCCCAAGATAACATCAAAAACTACCATACTGAGTAATAACAAATTGGCCCTGGTCTCAAAACCATTAAGAATTATCAAATACGACCAATATACGCGTTCCACCATGAGAGAATCTCCCATGGGAGTAGATACATAAATAGGGGAACTCAAGGAATCCCGAGATATCCCCAAAAGTGAAGCAAAATAAGATGACACATATGAATACGTAGAGCCTGGGTCAAATAATACTTATGCATCCCTATGACTTATAGGGACAATACCTGTGATAACTGAATCTGAAGCGACGGCCTCTGAACGAGCTAGAAGGGCATAGTACCTGGCCTGGCCTCCCCCTATAGGGCGACCTCGACCTCCCCGACCTCCACCTCGAGCTGTCCTAGAAGGTGGGGCAGTAGTTGGGGCTGGAAGAATAGCCGGAGGACCCGATGGAGCACGTAGATATTGACAAGTCTGTGAAGATGCACCCCTCCTAGCTCTGGGGAAATCTCTAACCATGTGACGAGTGTCACCATACTCAAAATAACCCCTCAGAGGACGCTGCGGTTGAGTCTGACTCGGAACTAGCCTGCTGGACTGGCCAATAATAGCACCTCGAGCAGGAGTTACACTGGATACTGGCGGTGCATAATAGTGCTCCTGAGGTCTAGGAGGAGCTGGAATACCGCTAGCTGTTGGAAAAGCTAAATAAACAGGGCGACTCACAAAACCCCTACTATAGTGTGTTGCTGGTGCACGAGCTTCTGAGAAATGACCAGTCTCTTGATACCTATTCGCCTCTCTCTCCTCTCTGTCCCGAGCAAACATGCCCTCTACCCTCCTAGCAATACTCACTGCCTGCTGATAAGTGATATCCATCTCCAACTCTCTGGCCATACTGGCCCGAATACTGGGGTGGAGACCCTCAATGAAGAAATGAAACCTCTCTCTGACTGTGGCAACCAAAGCCGATGCATGACGAGCTAACTCACTGAAACGGACTGCAAACTTCGACACAGTCATGGCACCCTGGCGCAGCTGCTCAAACTCTGCGCGCCAAGCATCCATGAGGCTCTGAGGGACATACTCTCGTAGAAACATCTCTAAAAACTGAGACCAAGTGAGTGAAGTTGCCTCGTCCGGACTACTCAGCTCATAGGCACGCCACCACTGATATGCCGCTCCCCTCAGTTGGAAAGTGGTGAAAGAAACCCCACTCGTCTCCATAATTCCCATAGTGCGGAGAATATGATGACACTCCTCAAGAAAGCCCAGAGCGTCATCTGAAGCTAGTCCGCTGAAAGTAGGTGGGTGGTACTTCTTGTACCTCTCAAGTCTAAGCTGCTCTGCCTCAGAAGCAGCTACTCTGGCCTCATGCTGAGCCGGAACCACTGGGGGTATAGGAATGTACTGTGGGGCCTACTCAACCTGAACCCTCTGCTCAGGAGTGCGGGCTGCAGGAGTTTGTGCCCCTCCCCTATCCTGAGATGTGGCTGGAGCTATCGGAAGTAGCCCAGCCTGAGTCAGAGTGATGAACAGGCTCATGAACTGAGCCAACGTTTCCTGGAGGGCTGGAGTAGCAATAGGAATATCTGGTGCCGGCCCTCCAGCTAAAGTTGTTGTGGGATCCTCTGTCGCTGCTCTCGCAGGTGCTCAGGCTGCACTGCGTGCTAGTCCTCTACCCCAACCACTGCCTCTGGCAGTTCTGACAGGGGGCTCGGGTGCCTAGTCGCCGGTTCTCACGATACAGGTCCACACCATCTGTGAGAAAGAATAGAATAGAGTTTTAGAATTTTGATGTCAATAACTCGCACGCCAAGGAAATCAAAGGAATATGATTGTTCTTAACAGTTACATAGCCTCCCGAAGATAGATATGGACGTCTCTGTACCGATCCGCGATACTCTACTAAACCGGCTTGTGACTCGTGACTCCTATGCCCCTAGATCTATGATACCAACTTGTCACGACCTAATTTACCCTCCGAAAGGTATCGTGTCAGCACCTAGTCTCTACGACTAGGTAAGCCTAATATTATGGAAAATTTTAAGAAAAGCACAATAAATAAAGAAAAAAAGGACATAATCTAATAGCAAAACGGTGTCTCTCGGCATACACAAAAATATCCTCCCAATGAACCAGATTGTCACAAAGCCACAAGCTTCAAATAACTACTGTAGCTCTAAACAAGTCTGGAAATACATAAAAAGACTCTAGACGATGGAGTAGAAGGGGACTCTGAGGATTCTGCGAACGCGGGCATAAGTATCTTGTAGTCTCGTATAATCAGCAGCACATACTATCCTCGAAGCTGATAGCTCATACCTAGATCTGCACATGAAAACATGTGCAGGAAAGGGCATGAGTATACCACATTGTACCCAGTAAGTGCAAAGCCTAACCTCGTTCAAGTAGTGACGAGGTCAGGTTCAGGCCCTACTAGAGTAAATATAATCAATTAAAAATAGTAAAAGAGGTAAGTAAATTTTACAGTAAACAATTAAAGGGAGAGATACTCGTGAAATCATAAGTCGCGCCTATGTGTTACTTAGAGATTGCCCATGTATTATTGATGATTGCCTAAGTGATTTTCGGTTGAGTGCTTATCAATTACTACCATGATCCTTTTTTATATAAAGTGAGAGATCCAAGTGAAATCATTGGTTGCCAATGTGTGACCTAGAAATCATTCATGCATTTTTTATGACTGCGTAATGATCTCCGGTTGATCGCTTATTAGTTATTATTGTGATATTATTTTTATAAAGTGAGAGAACTTGGTGAGATCATAGATTGCCTATAAGTTATCTAGAAGTCGTCCATGTAATTTTATTGATCACCTAAGTGTTCTCCCGTTGATCACTTAGTTATTGCCGAGATTATCTTCTATAAAGTGGGAGATCCTAGTGTAATCATAGATTGCTTATGTGTTACCTAAAAATCGCTCATGTTTCTACTCAAGTACACATTACAACATTATTTTGATTTTTATTCTTACAACATCTGAAAAAAAAGAAATTCTTTCACCATTTTACGATGATTGGAGAATAAAGTTACTAAAAATGAAGTCTTAAACTTTGGCTTCATGAGTTTAAAACTCAAGATTGTCATGATTATGCACATTTAGGAACAGTAATGTAGTAAAAGTTTATTTGCACTCAATGAATGAATTAAACTAATAAATATACTATACGTATCATTTTTTTTTTACATTACTTTTAAGTTTTAATACTTATTTATGATTAAGCTAAATAAAAAATATGCCAAGAAAAAAACTTTAAATAATTTTAAACAGATATACTCCATCAAAAAAATATATTGTTTTTAAAAATGAAATGAATATTAGACCTTATCCAATAAAAAGAAATAGAAAACCATATCCTATATAAATAATAATATTCTATAAAATATTGTTTTAATATGTAATAATACAAAAAGAACCCATCTTGGAGTAATTATTTAACATTGAATGCTAGATTTAAAAAAATAGCCGGTTACATTTTTTTTTTCCCTGAAAAATACAAAAATTCTCCTCAGAATTTGGAAAAATAATCCGAAAATGAGTAGCTCTGCAGCAGCGCCATGGAAGCAGCTTCTTCTCAAGTCCCTCAGCTCCAATTCCCATCTTAAGCATTCCACTTACTTTCAGCTCGTAAAATTCCTTCATTGCTTCATTTTTGTTCCAATTTTGACTTAATTTTAAAAAGAATTTACCAAAAATAAATCTGTTCTTTATGATCTAATTTTGCTTCTGGTATTATTAGGCAACTGTTGGATCCAATGGCCGACCCTCTAATCGAACTGTTGTCTTCAGGTCTGTTTTCAGCCTTTTAAGCTTATAAGAATGCTAAATTCAGAGATTTTTTCCATTTCATTGAGTTTTTTTTTTTTTTTTTGTTTTTTTTTGCAGAGGGTTTCAAGATGGTACTAACAAGATTCAAATTAATACTGACTCACGAAGTCGCAAGGTCTGTATTAAAAAGTTAAATTTGCTGACACCCTTTTAATTTTTTTTTATAAACCTTTGCTACTTTCAAGAATTCATATAAACTATTCAAAGTTTAATTCCTTTTTTTTTTTTTTTTTTTTTTTTTTTTTTTTTTTTTTTTTTTGTAAATATTGATAGTATCTGTATTGTGAGGATATATTTTGAATTATCTAGTTTTATGCTGGCTGTCAGCCTAACGGAAATGCGAGCAAGCTCACACCGGTGGAGTTTGGAAAATATGGTGTATGAGGATTTATATAGCCAACCCCAACTTGTTTGGGACTTAGACGTAACAGTTGTTGTTAATATGATGTTATCTCTGTCAAACTAAATTTTTGCTAACTTTGAATATTATCTACTACTATCATTAATTTAACATAAGTCAAATGAATATCTTATAGTCCATGGTTATTAAAAAAATCATCAGTATAAATGATTGTTTGGTTTTTTTAATGTAAGTTGTGAACCTTCCTTAGAACTGATGACAGTTTGCTTGAATCAGTGCAGATTGAAGAACTTAAGCATTGCCCATTTGCAGAGGTATTTGTAGTTTTGAACTTATGGCTTGTCAATTTGGCCTTAGTGCTTGATTTGTAAATACACAATGGACTTGCTTCCCATCCGACTTTTTGCAAAATGTGAAACGAATTTGTAATTAATCCAATGTCGTTTGAACAAATCTGGTAATGATTCAGGTATGCTGGTATTTCACTGAAACTTGGGAACAATACCGAATTCATGGACGAGTAGATATGATTGATGCGTTAAATTCTGACCCAGATAAGCTCAAGGTAATTCCAGCAAATCTTTACCATGTCGTGCATTTTTACCTATTCCTATGAGAAATCATGAATTTGTTTTTGTTCTGCAAGTAATATACCTAAAACATGCCTCTATCTAGAACAAGGCCTAATCTCCAGCTTTAAACTGTGCTAAAGCTCCATCTGAAAAGCAACAAATGCATTCAGAACGGCTATGTCCAATTACCATGCCTTTCAACAAAATTTATTGTTTGCATACTTCTGCTCTAGATATCCTTGAATTATCTGCAAAACTCATTGTTCAGTTTATGCATTTAATTCCGTCGTTATTTCCAGATGTTAAGAATATAATCAGCATAACCGGATACAAGACTGCATAACAAGCAAGTTACTTCATCAGTTCTGGATATTTTAGAAAGTGATCGACTATGCCAGTTACTTCAAATGACATTAGCTTCATAACCGGTCAAGTAATGAGATGCGATGTATATGTAAAGATTTTGGTAGTATAAAGCAGTAATCTCACTATATGTGGTGTTGATCTCTATAAAATGGAGAACTCACTCATCAACTTGACGCAGTAATTAAACTTTCTGCCTCTATTTTTCCTATTAGTAAATAGTATATTTTTTCCTTATATTCTGATAATAACAATTCAGCAAAGAGAGGCAGCTTGGTTTGCTGGTTCGGTGAGATCAAGACTACAGTATTTAGGGCCTACTCCAGGGATTACTTCTCTAGATGAACAACCATCACACGATTCATTGGATCCCTCGGCTGGTCCAGTTGATGCATTCTGCCTTCTAATTTTGGACCCTGAGCAGGTGCGGGTTTTCCCTGTTCATGTAACTCGCACAGACGAGAATATCACCTCTGTAACTTTTCAGTATTTGTGTTACTTACAGGTTGATTATCTGAACTTGAAGAGTAATGAGAGGCTGTCATTTACGGCCGGACAAAGTGTCAATGGTGAGAACTTTTGGACACAAAATAAAGTCAACCCATGATATTTGATTTGTCATCCCTGCCGGTTCAAAACCCCAATCATACTATTGGCATATGGACCGTAATGAATCTTTTTAGTACTATTGACATCATTCTGAGAGGAACATTGTTCTCTTTGACTAAATAAACTAAACTACAGAATTTCATATGTAATACGATCTACCATTACATTATAGAAATTTGATGTCAGAATCATAAGGGACAGGAAATTCAAAGTGTGAGAATTTTATTAACCAGATTAGTCATGGTTTTGCATACCTGTCTACAAAGACCTCCAGTATTCTTCTCTTGCTCCCTCAGTGCGCTCTACTTCTGATTGTACTATATGGATCCATGATTTGAACGCGATATTGCTTGCAAAGCTTCTGTGCAAATGAGTATTTCAAGTTACGCAACGCCAATCAGAAGCTTAAAAAGGGACTGTGACTTGTTTAATGAGATCGTTGAATACTCATTTTAGCAAGAAGTGTTCCCAAGGAAGGGCATGCTAGGTGATTATTCCTATATGTAAAAATAAAGGGCCTATTTATATTAAGTTTAGTTAGTTATCTGCCAAATTGTGTGCAATAGCGGGAGTTCGTCGTGTCAGCCATGCAAGTTATGGCGTCAGTCAAGTTTCTAGACACTCTTTTATCCTTCTCCTCAGCGGATTTCTTCAGTTGTTAGAATGTGAGATATAACTTGTTCCACTGTGGATTCATTATGGATTTGTTGGTAGAATGGAATTTAACTAAAGCCTATTTTAGATTCCGAAAATTTGCTGAATTTAGATCTCTAGTAAAGTATTATATACCATCATTGTACATTTCTTGGTTTCTGTAGTTCAGTGGACTACCAAGATGTTCTGGGTTTAATCCGTTATGATGCTCAGCATCATCAATCAAGATTATTGAATATGATGAAATAAAAATATTAGTTCTCTGTTTTGTTATATAATGACGGTGTCTAGCTGCTAATACAAATCTGATGAGATTTCACAGTTCCTAATGAAAGCAATCGGCTGAATTTGAAGCACATGTGTATTAAGGTACCTCATCCTAACCCCTAATGCTTCACTTCTGTTTGTGGTCCCTGGTATTCTTTCCATTGTATCGTTGTCTCTTGCGACAATTTGAATGAGCAAATGCTTGTGCTAAGCACTTGCCAGTTGTGCTTTGGAGGAAATGTTTAAAAGCTGAGTGCTTAAGGCAATTACTTTATTATCTACCTTCCGACAAATGTTTGGATTAATCAGTTCCTGTTCCTAGTAAGCTTAGAAGAGAAAATGGTACTACCAGTCAGCTTCTCGCAGTCAGTTCTCATACTTACCATTTGGCTATTTATTTTATTTCCTATTAATGATTAATTATTTGCCAAGTTCCTGTGTGCATAAACCCTACCAACCTCTTCTTTTATTTTATTTTATTTATTTGTTGGAAGTAAGGAAGGGGGATTGATTTGCCTACGTCATGTGTCTGTATGCAGCATAAGGGCAGCTTTGTCATGAACTCATGATGCAAAAGACAAATGGATGAACAGGAAGGACAAGTTCCGTTTTTAATACATGAACTCAGAAATCTCAACAAATGCCAATTCTTTGAAAAGAAAAAAGACAACAATGTATAGGCTATTGCACTCTTAGTAGTTCAAAGAATCTCCAATTGGAAAATATTTGTTGTTATAACCTCAACCCTAAAACACACACACACACACATATATATAGCTAGCATCTCGGCAAGTCTGCTGGAGGATGAGGAAGTCTTTCTAATGGCCCTTCCCCATTCTTCACAATGAACACCACCGATAAGCCCCAAGATAAATGTATCTCCAAATGACAGTGCATAAACCATGCCCCTATGCACAAAAATGATCCAACCATGAGTTTAGTACAACAGACTAATAATTAAGAGATGAAATTTAGTTTCTAATCTATACCTGGATTGTCAGCAATGAACCTAATAGCAGCCCATCCACCTACTGGAACTCCAATTGTGTTCATGTATGGTGGATCCACCAGATTGAAGTTGGCTGTTTCTGGATCATAGTTTCCGGTACCATAGCCCACAACATAAAAGCTGTAGCCATGAAGATGAATAGGGTGGTTCTCCGTTGTGACAGTTCCGGTGTCCTGTAGGATAAGTTGAACCCTAGTCCCATAGTCAAGGACATACGTTCTAGTTCCATTTAGAGAATTTGTGTCATTAGGAGCATTATTAGGTGCCCCATTCACAAAATCGTAGAACTTCAGGGGTGCCCCAGGAAAATCTTGAGTGAAGTACCCATTGATGTTTTTGTAGTAAGCTTCTAAAATTGAGATGTTAGGCTTAATAAAGCTGATGTTATTCATGGAAGCAGCCATGACTCCACCCCCTTTAGCTTGGCAATCTTTCTGGGGATTCTTGGACTGGCATTTTTGCACATTTAGTCCAATTGTCAAGAATAGGTTTTTGTCAATCTCCTTAGGAACAGCGACAGGATTAAGACTTCTAAGCCCGTCCATGACTGTCTTAACTGCAAGATTATCATCGAAACGCGGTAAAGCTGCAGGTAAACTCAAGTCATTTGCTCTGGCGCCATTATATTGGAAGTAAGCAATTGATGATATGTTTTGAAATGAGACATTCCTAGCAGATTGGTAAGGTCCCATGGCCATTGAATATCTTGCTATGGGTTGATCTGCTGTGACTAGGACGTTTAGGGTTTGACCCGGCCCGAGCATGACTCGGTCCGTGGTCAGCGGTTTTGTATACTCTGCATCAACTTCAATGATTGTCAACTTGTGATTTGCTATGGCAAAGAAATGCTCCTGGTTCAAAGCTGCATTGATTATCCTTAACAGGTATGTCTTCCCAGGAACCACATCTATTTTATAAAAATCTGAAACAAATCATGACACTTTTAGCTAACACGAAAGGATTAAAAGTAACAAATATTCCCCATTAATGGTAGAAGCTCAATCATATTCCTTCTTCTTTGAGTTAAAAGTTTTGAAGTAAAAGTTGAGTAATCGATGTTACCATTAGCGGAGCAGTTATAGTTAGGGCCGGGATGGCCATTGATGGTAAAAGCATCAGCTGGTGGCGGGGCTCCGCCACTAGATAAAACTGCCTTCTCTAGTTGCACAATGTCTTTCATCCAATACTCTCCTGTAGCAAAAATTTTTTAGAAACTCGATCTATATATGTTAAATCTTTTAAGAAACTCTGTGGGAATAAAATTGTTTTCGGATTAGTTATTGAGAAAATAGTTCATGATATCATTCCTATTGCAAAAGGATTTACGTTATCCACAGAGTCAGTGCATAGTTTATTTTTACACTACAAGTGTTATTTTACCTGTTATAGCAAGTTAAATAGAGTTACTTGCAATTACCTTTCAAATAACATGATTGTGTAAATAGTTTTGATCCGTTAGTACACAGAAGTTAAACTCTTCTAAAAAAAGATAACTTATATTGAATCAATGTACCTAAAATAATGATATGCTCTTCATAGGGAAACTTGAAAGGGTAAGGGACACCCTTCTTAGGGTAAACAACAATGGCTCCATAAACAGTGGCGCGAAGCCACGAAACATGAGCATGCCAGAAAAATGTGCCCTTCTGTTGTACCAAAGTGAACTCGTAAGTGAAGTCTTGTCCAGTTTGTATGGGACATTGTGTAATGTAAGAAGGGCCATCATACCAACACGATAGCCTCTGCCGGATTCCATGCCTGATGAAATCTTCAAAAGCTCAGGTAAGTTTTCCATAATGTGAAAGAAAAAGATTTGTGAAATAACATAAGGAAACAATTTGTGATTAATCACCAGTGGATTGTGATATTGTATGGAGATTCATTGGTTACTCTGACGATAACTTTATCGTCTTCTTGAGCATAAACAACTGGACCTGGATACATTCCATTGATAGTTGGAATATCTTTGGTGTTACATAGCTTAGTTATTCTGGTTGTTTGCACCTGAAAAAGAGAAGCAATTAACATTTTGATTATAAAAGAAACACCACTGAGTAAATAAACAAAGTAGCTAGGTAATACAAGAGGATTAAACCTTGAAGTCATAGAATTTTGTTGATCTGCCTCTTGGCCATTGTGATGTAAAACCTTTAACATTTTTGCTGTAATTACTGTTCAGTAAAAAGTTTAAGCAGAAGTAAATTAATAATGTAGAGACTAAGTTTGTCATGTTGAAATTTGGAGACAGGGAATTACAAATGGACAGGAGGAGATATGTTTTATATTACTAAGCCTTGAATGTATATATGTATATATATATATATACATATATATACATACAGTGAAGAGAGATGTTGTCTAGCTAGATTTTTATATTTGGTAACTTCCATGATTTCTCTCACATGATTTTGTATAATAATAATAAGATGTTGGACTTTTGTATAACTCATTATAGTCCCTAAACTATTCACATCTAGTAGCCGAAAAAGTGTATAATTTGTATATATTTTGTATGTAACATACATAATGTATATATATACAAAAAATATACAAATTTTATACATTTGTCCGGCTATTATTTTACAACGGCTATATAGTGTCGTTTTTCCTAATTTTACTCCCTCTGTTTCATATTGTCTCTTAATTTGACGGGGCAAAAAGTTTAAAAATATAAAGAAAACTATTGAATTTTGTGGTTTTGAACTAAAGTTGTGTATAACATATCAAAAATACCATATGAGTCTTGTGATTTTAAACAAGTCATGTTGTTCCTATAAGGGAGTGTCATTCAGGGTTAAATGAGAATATTGAAATTAAAAACTTACTAAATATTAAAAAAGACATCCTTTTATTTTTTAATACTCCCTCCGTCTCATTTATGTGGCAGTTTGTCGATTTTCAGAGTCAAATGAATTAGCTTTGACCGTAAATTCGGACATAAATTTTTTAAGTTTTTTGATATAAGTTACATATTTGAAATCTACGTAAAAAGAAATACTATAAATTATAATTAACTAATATTTAAAAGGCGTATGGAAAAAGTGCAGTTAAAGAAAAACTCATGTGGCTCTCAAAATCCGAACATCACCATATAACTTGCGAGGGAGAGAGTACAAGAAAGGTTTTAAGTGTACGAGACGGAGAGAGTACTTGTTAAAGGTTTTAAGTGATCTGTTAATATAAAATTTCTTATATGTCCATGTATAGAAGCTAAACTTTTTCTCTTTCCTATGAATTATGAATTGTATATTTTGATTGAGAAACGAACGTATATATGCGTGCAAACCTGGACTTTTGAGTAGGGACGATTTCTTCCTCAGCACAAACATACAAACCCCACTTGGCGTCCTTTTATCCATCAAAAGAATAAACATAAATTCATACAATTGAATCATGAGGGCTATGGCATGATCATATACAAGTGCTACAATTATCTACCTTTGTTATTAATAAACAAGCTATATCTAGTATAATTTAAAAACTCGTGCTTATGTAAATTGTGTCGTTTAAAATGAGATGGAATGAGTATAATTACACATATTTAGGTCACCGGGTAGGGGAATATAATCTATGTTGTGTGCAGGGGCGGATTTAGGGGGCGGAAGGGGGTCTAGAACCCCCTTTCCCGGAAAATTAACTTTGGTTTGTACCTCAATAGTTTATATTTTGAATCCCCTAGACATAGCTCAAACACATAGTTCAGTTGTCAAGGAGGTTCAAAACCTTTGTATGGTTGCTGGTTCAATTTCCATTAGACATAATTTTTTTTAATTTTTTAACTTTTTCTTTTTTTGAATCCACTTATCGGAAATCCCGCATCCGCAACTGGTTGCACGGTCTCTTGAAAATGCAACTACGCTCGTGTTAGATCCACCAAAAATACACTCAACGACATTTTGAAAAGGTCCGAGCAACACATGGTATAATGAACATCTCATGCAAACAATGCATGCAAGTAAAGTGTGGACGTATACTGAGTATATTTATGCTGCAGCTTGCAGAAGTAGGGCAACAGTAAAGACCGAGTAAATGTGAGTTGAAGTTGAGAGAAGATCACAGTTGGCAACATGTGAGATGACAAGATGATTAGGGCAACTAAAGGTAGACTCAAAGATATGAAGTTAATAAGCAAAGAAAAATGGTGAAGCGGAGCCTTGAAGCAACGGTAATATTGTTTTCGTGTGATCAATAGTTACCGGCTCGAGTCGTGGAATCACCTACTAATATTTCATTAGAGTAGATTGACTACATCATATCCCCTTGGATGCTGTTCTTCCTTGAACCCTGCATGACTACAGAATCTGTCGTGCACCGAGCTTCCTTTTTAAGCAAAGAAAAATGGTGCATGGTTTGTATAGACCCCTGTTAGAAGGAGACCAAAAGGAAAAAAGTTCTGCAGTAATTTATGGTCTTTTCTCGACAATTTTATCACTCAAAATCATAAGCAGTTTTTGCACGCCTTCTTAACCCTACCACTCTGAGCCTGAGGGCCATAATTAATTAAATCTTCTATAAAAGTATGATCTCCCTACATATCTTTGTAAGGTTTAATTATTCTCTTTTTCCATTAAAGTATTCCTTCTAAGACTACATTTCGGTCTCTTTTGTTTACTTCTTGTTTCTTAAAAGGAAATTCATTAAAAACCATAATTAAGAAGAAATAGTTGCCAGAAATTAGCTCTTTACCAAAGCACTTCCTTGACGTGCATTTAAAACAAACCAGATGAAGATTGGTTTCTCTGGTACGTAGAGCAGGAGCCAGGATTTAAAACTTATTACGGGTTCGATATTAAGCTACTACGTTCTAAAAATATATATTTATGCATATACACTAATGGATTTTTAAGAAAAATACAAAATATAAATAAAAGTTACTGGGTTCAGCCGAACCCGCATTCGATATTGTAGCTCCGCTCCTGTTCTTACGTTCCACCCCACCATCTTAAGTAACATAATAAGGAGATTAAGTTAGCAAATCGGATAGAATTTCGTTGAAGGTTGGTAATAATGTTTATGTGTTGGTTGAAATAGTGCTAAAGATGTTAAGTTGAAATGGTTGTGAACTTCTCTCAATAACTAAGCAATATATATTGAATCTTGCTAACGTCAGCTGCTTAGTTAACAGTTTATATACATTAGTCTTTTTAACAAGCTAGTAATATCAAGGAATCACATAGATAAGGATGACAAAATTTTGACAATCAAATCAATTCAAGGGCCCAATTCCAAAGATTTTCTCCACAATGTGAAGAAGCAAAGGAATCCAGAGCAATGTGGAAAACATGTTTTAACAAATGATTTAGCAATAAATATTGTTATATGGATCAAATTTCTTAAACTACTCGACTATCTCTCCAACATAATGATATATTGTGACCCGACAATCATGTCAACAACAAATTAATCCAGAGGTTTTTTTTTCTTCTACATATGAAGGAGTACCATCCATTTGAAAAGATAAGCCTCTCGTTAACTTAAAATGACATGAAGTAGGCAGTTCATAGATTGATAAAACAATATAATCAAGATCAAGGGGTAATATAACCACAACATTGAGAGTGGAAAGAAGTCACATAGACTAGGTTGCTCGTATCCGGATTTTCTAAAAATACATAATTATGGAAAGACTCGATACACCCTAGCAAGATTTTTGAATGATCAAAACAACATAGCACATAAATAACACATTTATAATGAATCGAAAAAGAGCATAGAAAGAGTGGAAGGATTCAAATTCCATCAGTAGCGTTATGTCCTCCTTCTCCTTCGCTGATGAAACAAAAGGAAAAAAAAGGGACCCCCCTTCTCCCCCCCCCCAAAAAAAAAAGAAAAAAAATGAATCTACAGCCATGCATCTCTTTTTGCATGCACGTAGACAAGGTAGCTCAGATCCTCCAAAATGTTGTCATTTCCCTGTCGGATCCTCTCAAAGTGCATAACTTCTAACAATATTTTTGGGATCCGAGTAACATAGTGTATACATAACACGTTTAGTAATAAATCAAGAAGAAGGAAACTTTGAAATAGGGGTGGAATTGTGGGGGTAGTAGGTGAAAGAAGCATGTTTTGTAAGCAAAAGAGGGCGATCTTTGGCTTCTTCTTCATCATCTTCATCATGGAAAGTGCTAATGTTAATACAAGAGCAACGTACAAGGGAGGCAAAAAATACAGATGCCATACTCGTCCCTATCCTATTTGCCATTTTATCCAATTTTTCGCTGCAATTAGGCTGCGACATGGGAAATTTTTTATATGTTTAATTTACTATACAAAATGGAGGTTTGAATGCGGTATTGAAAGTTTGAAAGATCCAAATCACCATCAACGAGTATGGTGATGGTGAGATGGATACAATCCTTCAACTTTAACCAAAAGTACGATTCAAGTTTTGCGCCTAAAGAATGAAAAAATTTCCTACTGAATAGCTATTTCTCTTTAATAGGCTCTTCGCGATAAATGTGGAGGACTAATGGCATAATGAATTTTGAATAAGGAATGATTAAATAAAAAAAAGATGATGAATTTTGTTAAACTTTAGATTAACTAGTTTGATGACAAAATTTCACTCCAGTTGGATATTTACGATTTACCAAGGATCTTTTTTAGTTACACATAATTAAATGGATAACAAATGAAAAAATAATAAATAAACAAAAAAGAGCTAAAATTATGCTGATGGACCGTTTCCGAATTATCGTTTATATTTTTACTTCCGTTAAGTAAACTTTTTGGGTAAATAGCCCTGCCCAGAATTTTGAAGGGTAAGTTACACATTTGACCAATCGGTCAAAAATAATTATATCTATTAGCTAAATATATAAAGATATGTATATAATACGTATATTATACATCAATATATAAAAAATATATATTTTGTCAGCTATTATTTTTGGAAGAGCCTATATTATATAGTTTTCCCAAATTTTTTTGAAGCACCATAAATTCTGGCAGTAGACTTCATAATCTTAAAAGTGTGCTTCAAAATTTTAGCGAATGGCTATTTATCCAAATTTTTTCTTAACAAGGTTAAAATTTAAACGGCTGCATTAAGCCATATACATATATTATATATTAATAGTATATAATTATATACATATAATACATAAATTATGCATATATTATACTTCTATCCGTAATTTTTAATCTAAGTGATTGGATGGACGTTAACAAAAGAATATGGGCCAAGCTTCAATATTATGGGCCGGGTCATTATTTTGACATAATCAAGATCACATCACTAGAATCCTAACCCGTTTCCGAAAATCTTCTTCAGGCATTTGATCTCAGGAATTGAGAACCTAACAAGGAAAGTAATCGAAGAGGAAGAAAGATGCCGGTAATGGAGAAATTGAAAATGTTCGTAGTCCAAGAGCCTGTTGTAGCTGCTTCTTGTCTCATCGCCGGTTTCGGTAACCATCTAATATCTTAAAATGTTATATTTTGCTCTTTAATTTAGAAGAATCTCGCTTTCCTGCTCAATACCTATTTCAATAGTGTAATTTAGCTAAAGTTTTTTTTTTTTTTTTTTTTTTTTTTTTTTGCTTTTAAATTTAGTTATCCTTTTCGTTTTCCCGGCTGATTGATTCTTTTTAGATTCGAGCTTTACTCATATTCAAATTTAGACTTAAAATTTATTTAGTTCAATCGCATTTGGATATCAATCAATTTATTATGAATTTAAATTTTCCTAAAGGCGTACCACTGTGAGGAACCATCAAGCATTGGTTCGGGCTCACTCGGCTTGAACTCAATTATATTGTAATAAAGCTCAGCTATTAGGCTCGGCTATATGTTCATATCTATTATTTGTTGTAATTTAATGAATTTTTGCACATACATTTATGCTACGCGTCGAAAATATTGGGTTCAGATGAACCCGGTATCAAAGGGTTGGATCCGCCCCTGATCTTAGCTGTGAATAGTGTACAATTTCTGACTCTTAGCATCCAATTTATACTGATATGTGTAATTATCAACCAAGAAAAAGGAATACACACGCTTTGTGCAAGCGCACATCAAGCATCTAAATCCAGATTCCAGAGTACACCAATTATAGGTCGAGAGGTTCTCTGCATGTGCTATGATAGATAAGGGGTGTTTTTTTTTTTTTTTTGNGGGGGGGGGGGGGGAGGGAAGTAGTTATTCAGATTATCTTGTCTCATATTTTATCATATTTTGGACGACTTCCAATCCAAAATAGAAATGATCAAATGATTCATCCAGTAAACAATTTCCATCTAATGCAATGTTTTCGATAATTTTGGTTTTGTTTGAGGCTGGAGTTGATCTTATCATATGCTGACCTAGTGGATTTAAAAGCCAGTGTTACTGTGACAAGAGATTGGAGAAGTGTGTCTTTGTAACTATTGAGCCATTTATCTTGCATTAGAGTTTATTACATAAAGCCCTCTGTTTTCAGTTGTCTCCTCTATCACAGAGATATTGGCTGCATACACAATAGACTCCAGATTTTGCTCTCTTGGGGAACCTCGATCCTATTGGTGTCAGTAGTGCTTAGTGGATTAATTTCTTCTGTGGCGCAGGCTATTAGGTCAAGCCTTACATGGGAAGTTTTGGAGAGTTCTGATGTGTGATGTCATATGTTACTCGTGTGTTTTCACCATATCACTCAATGTGTTTTCTTTTATCTGAATCTTGGGCTTGTTTCAATTCCTCTCCCATATAAGTTTCGGGTTTCGGCAAATTGACGTTTAAATCCATTAAAACAAGACCCTCAAGAGTTGGATTTAAACGTCGATCCATTAACAGGCGCTTCAATGTTGTCATCAAGGCTCTAAGGTATACTTTTCCTGTTAATGAGCATTATCCGGAAGAGGCGACACTAAGCAATTGATATTTCTTCTTCAATTTCTTTGTCCATACATTTGGTATTCATGCTTATAAATATTAATCTTGAACTATACATACATATCTGTAGTTTTTCTCCATTTGCGCCTTTCTTCATTAAAGCCCGTGCTTTATTTGCGCTGCGCTTAAACCGCCAACAGACCTTAGATCTTTTTTGCGCTTCGCCTTTGATAACACTGATCTTAGTTTACATCACCCAGTGTCAAACCCATTCCTAGGGAGGCAATGCATATGACCTTGTTGTGCTGGAGTCTAACATGCTTAGTGATGGTTGATTCCTTATGACCTATTCTTGGGCTTGTTTCGATTCCTCTCCCATATAAGTTTCGGGTTTCGGCAAATTGACGTTTAAATCCATTAAAACAAGACCCTCAAGAGTTGGATTTAAACGTCGATCCATTAACAGGCGCTTCAATGTTGTCATCAAGGCTCTAAGGTATACTTTTCCTGTTAATGAGCATTATCCGGAAGAGGCGACACTAAGCAATTGATATTTCTTCTTCAATTTCTTTGTCCATACATTTGGTATTCATGCTTATAAATATTAATCTTGAACTATACATACATATCTGTAGTTTTTCTCCATTTGCGCCTTTCTTCATTAAAGCCCGTGCTTTATTTGCGCTGCGCTTAAACCGCCAACAGACCTTAGATCTTTTTTGCGCTTCGCCTTTGATAACACTGATCTTAGTTTACATCACCCAGTGTCAAACCCATTCCTAGGGAGGCAATGCATATGACCTTGTTGTGCTGGAGTCTAACATGCTTAGTGATGGTTGATTCCTTATGACTTATTCAAGAGTTGGTCAATAGGGATGATAAATGGGTGAAGCTAATTAGATACTGTTGAAGTGCAGGTTTGATATTGTCTTTGAAATGCACCTTTCCTCGTCTTTGCCGCCTGAATTTTGCTTTTAACTTTTGTCTGTGAATTAGTTGGTCTTACATTTCTTGTATTGTCAACTTTCAGGCCTTTTCCTTCCTGCAGTTGTAAGGCCAATGCTTGACTCTTTTGAATCATCAAAACAAGCCCCTCAACCTGCTCTAAGTGATGTGAGTTAATCTGTTCCTACTGGTTCAAGTGCAACTCTCCTCGTTATTTCCTCTTCTTTTTTTTTTTTCTCAATTTCATTGTCAGTTTCAGCTTGTTAGATATTGTATTTCAGTTTATGTCCCTCTTGGTTACGTATAATGGTTGTAATCTTTTCTGATGGGTAACAAAGACATGATGAGTGTAATCTTTTATGCAGTAAGGCAATTTGTAACGGGCTATGCTAGTCTCTACATGCTATAAGGATCTAGTGGTTGCTAAAAATCATGTCTTTCATTTTCTGTTTTTCTTTTCAATGGCCTTCATTCTGTAGTTTTTTCTTTTTTGCCACTCTAAGCGGTTATTTTAAATTTGAGTTGTAAACTGCTAGGACTGATAGGCTTCGTTTGTCAATCTACAAACTCCTACTAGATAGTTTGTATCTCTTTGGTCAATAGAATAGACCTCTTGTGTTAGCTGGATATATCATCCCAAAGGCTGAGAAAGGATTATGACGGTGAAGTATGTGGAATCTATTTAGGGCAAAAGGGTCAAATATACCCTTGTAATATGAGAAAAAGTCTAAATATGCCCTTTGTTATACTTTGGGTTCATATACCATTACCGTAATACTATTGGTTCAAATATACCCCTCTTCTGTTAAGTTTGTCCAAGATGAACATCCAATCCTACATGACACTGATATCTGCTGAGGTAGATGCTGTGGCATGCCACCTCAGCTCCCCTAATCCATATATAAAAGACTAAAATTTGAATTACGATATTTTTCATGGTAACGGTAATGGTGGCAATAGTGGTGGAGGGGAAGAAAATTTTAGTGGCGAAAAACTTTCTCAATTATGACGTACTCGGTTAGGTTGCCAATAAAATAAAAGGGAGGGGTAAAATGGATTAGGGGTGCTGAGGTGGCAATCCATGTGGCATCCACCTCATAAAATGTCAGTGCCATGTAGGCTTTGCACAAACTTAACTAAAAAGGGGTATATTTAACGACATGGGTATATTTGGACTCAAAGTATAACAAGGGTTACATTTCCATATTTTGCAGGTGGTTGCTGGTGTGACTGGTAAAAAACAAGGATAACCCGCCGGTCAGGTTTGTATTGCAAGTGTTAGTTACACCTCTCTTTGTTCATTCTGATAAAAAATGGAAATAAGATCTTCATTTGTGTGCAACTATTAAAGATTTTGTATTCGAGCTCGTTTGAATGAGAAATTGCTTTCACTAATTACCCAGTCAATGCATGTAAGAGGCTTTTCACTATTTGAGTTGCTTGTATTTATTCTCGTTCTCCGGGAATTTGCAAATACCATTGATTGTACTTGGAATATACTCTGCAAATAGCATCGATGGTACTTGAAATGTAATTTACAAGGATTCTAGTAATACTAGACGAACATCAACTAACAAGTTTCCATAAGATCAAAATGACTGTTGGTGTTGAAAGTTATGAGACGTGCACTTCCTTCTTTGATTTGCTGTTCTTCCTAGGTATGACTTGCTTGAAACCCTCGTATATTGCTTCCTGTGTAATTTTGTCAATAAGAATGATGTTCAAAAAGGAAAACAGAACAAAAGGCGAACCATATGCCTGGTAAAACATTTCAGCACATGATCTCTCAAAGATGCTAAGGTGTTGTACATGTTGATGGAATAGCATTCAAGAGTATGACCTAGTGGTTAATGAAGTGAGTTATATGAGATTTCTGGTTCGAATTAAACAAAAATATTAGGTGATTTCTTCTTATTTGTTGAAGCCTTGTTAGATAGTACCCTTTTACTAAAGGGAAAGCTGGCAAAAAGCATAGAGCGTACGCGCTACGCTCTCGCCCTCCATTTAAATATTGTTGGTAGAAAACCCACTGAAATGAAATTAGTCGAGGTCAGGGACCGTAACATCTCAATGATCCAACTCAGAGATAACGCATATGATATGAAATTGTTGTCTATGTTTATGTTTTTATATTTGATATTCCTTAGTAACATTTCTGACTCCGCCGTTGTTTCTGGCCAGTCCACCACACCACTCGATTGTAGGGCACATATTCCAATTCTTATCAAATTATCTAACTTTCGGCAGGCCCCTATCTGATTTATGGATAGAAATTGAGCAGCCTATAGGTGAGGACAACACCTATCTTTCAACCTTATTCGTGCTTATAAATTGTTAAAGACAATCTTGATACGTATATGCATGTATCCTTGGCTAAAAGGGAATAGTAGGTTTATCTCTTAGTTCCATAGCCATCTTCTTCAATTCAACTGCCCCATATTATTAGGCAGTCTTACCCATGTGCTCATATTTATGTAGCTACCATAATTGGTTGAAAGTTTGATAATTTGGGCTATTGATAACAAACAAAATAAATGTAAATAAAGGTTGGGAGTATTGATCAATTTGACCTGTCAAAACTTTCGGTTAATAAAGTGTAACCTAACATATGCTATTACTAAATTAAGAATAAGCAATAAATTAAATTTCTTAGCTAAAAACTAGAATGAAAAATGAAATATATGGAGAAAGAAAATATTTTTATAACAATTTGTAACAAACTTATTTTAGAAACGGTAAAGGAATCAAACTGCCCCTATACTATTGGAAAAGGTTTAAAAATACGGCTAAAAATACCCCTCCATCCACCTTTTTGGTTTACTTATGCCCATTGATTGTTAGGTCAATGCTGAATTAAAAATAATTATTATTTAAATCCATGTGGCAACTTCTTATTGGTCGAAATTAAAGCACCTAAGCTATTAGAAAGACTAACCCATATGTGCCCGTTTTTCGGACCAGCCCGCCCCCAACATTGACCCCGCCCGAATAAAAAGTTCAATTAAAGAAAAAGACGCCCCACTTCCATCTAACTCCGTGGTGTCCGGGCATCAAGTACTTCTATTTTTTTTTATAATCGTGGTGTCCGGATTAACTTACACGCACCTCGACTAACATTAAGTACTTCTTAAAGACCAATTAGAACACAAGGGCATGGCTTCAATGTATCGCTGATTATAATCTCAAATAAACATAGCTAATCAAAATAAAACCAAGACCAGATAATTATACTTCCACATCGCAACAGTAATGAAAAATTCGCTAACGCCGAAACGGTATACTATAGGGATATGGTGACGTGTCCTGTAACCTAGCACTCAAAATGTTTTCCGCAAACTTCTAATGAGTTTCTCCAAAGAAAAACTAATGATTTGAATGAGTTTCATTGCAGTTCTATAAAAAATTCAAGTCATCAAACTTTCTCTGTTACTAGCACTTTTTTTTCCATTCGCTGTTCAGAAATTCGCCATCAATATTGACTATCAGGAAGAAAACGATCATTTCTAACCACTGAACTAAAACAAAATTACTAGAAATATCAAACTATGCTTCCATAGATAGAATTATTACCTCCATTCGGGAGAAGAGAGAATTCCCCGTGAAGAAACTGTGGTTAGGAAGTGGGGCGTCTATTTTTTAGTTGAACTTTTTATTCGGGTCGGATTAGTATTAGGGGCGGGTTAGTCTGAAAAATGGGTAGATATGGGTAGGTCTTTCTAATAGGTAAGATGTTTTAATTTCGACCAATAAGAAGTTGCCACGTAGAATTTTAATAATAATTATTTTTAATTCAGCATTGACCTAACGGTCAAAGGACATAAGTGAACCAAAAAAGTGGATGAAGGGGTATTTTTAGCCCAAAGATATTTTTAAATCTTTTCCAATAGTTTAGGAGCATTTTGAACCCTTTTCCGTTTTAGAAATGATCTTATGTTAAGAAGCTATATACATTGGCTATATTCATATTGATTTGACTAAATTAGTTGAGTCAAGACCTGTAGGACCAAGTTACTTATTAGACATCCTTTATCCTACATTCCTACTTACACTTTCCATCTAGTTAGAATCTTATTATTTATCTTTCATTTGTTCAATCGAGTTTAAGTTTTAAGTACGAATAATAAATACTTGAATAATTAAGTTATTTATGAAATAATTACAGACAATCTATCTTACAAACATTAGTTAGTAATTTGCTAAAAATAACAATCAACCTACCATTTCAATTTTAACTATATTGATAGTACAACAACAATAACAATAAGTCTAGTGGAGTCTCACAAGTGAGGTTTGGGGAGGGTCGTGTACAGTGCAAACCTTACCCCTATCCTTAGGAGGTAGATAACTTATTTCCGGTAGATCATCGGCTCAAGAAGATGAAAAGCAACAATAGAAACAAGCCGTATCAACCACAATTGCCAGAAGAAAGTAACATCAATCAAAGGACTAGAAAAAAAAATAGGAGGAAGGAAACAATAGCAACTAGCAGTAACAACGGCAAGATAGTAGAAAAATAACATAAAATACTAGCTTAGGAGTCTAAGAATAAGACACTGAGACTAACCTTGAAACACCCGATACGAAATAACCTCCATACCCTTTATCATAATTTGAATATATTGATAGTGTAAAAAATATTTAAGGTAATATAACTTACATCCTATTCTTCTCCTATAAGATTTTCTTCACTTTAATATTCGTATTTCAATACTGCATTTGTTATTGTTCATATTTCAATCATCTTGTTAAGTGTAGAAGAGAAGAAGAGAATGAAAACTGTGAAATGGAGTTGTAAAACTTACCCATATATGAGACCTGCTAGAGATATTGGATAAGCTTCCATTTTTTCTAAAACTTGCCATTCTTGCACTGGAACTTCTGCCTTGATTATCACAATTACCAGTACCAGAATCTGTTGAATCAATAGAGCATAAAAATACAGAAGAACTTATTGTACTATCATCAACAGTATTATTACCCTTACATTTAACATAAATCTTCTGCCACCAATTCCCTTGATTATTAGTAGTATTTTTCAAGAACCTAAAAGAAGAAGAGGAAGACTTAGGCTTGACATTATTGATATTATAAGGTCCATCAAATACATTATTGGGTGATGGTGTTTTAATAGATTCTAAATAAAGTCTTGGGGGAGGTTCTAAGAATTTAGGTTTAATATTGAAAGTGGAATTTGGATGATTAGGTTTGCCTGGTTCTTGTTCCCATTGAAAAGGAACAGAAGCTAAAGTGTGAAGAGGTGAATTTGGCATTTCTTTATGTTCTTGTGATTGTTTTGCTGCTACTGAAAACTGAAGAAGCTTTGGTACTCTAGAACTTGGCTCCTCTGACCCCATGGCTGTAGATTCTTTGGTGGTTTTTTGAGATTGGGTAATATATATAGTTTGAAGATGGAGAAAGAGAGTTTTTTCAAGAGATAAAAAGGGAGGTTTTTTCTTATTTTTGTTGGTTGGATAGCAGGCTTTTTGATCACTTTATAGTGAGAATAGGAAGGGAGCCTTGACGTAATTGGTAAGGTTACTGTCATGGGTTCGGTCGTGGAAACAACCTCTTGGTAAGGCTGTATATAATAGACCATTGTGGTCCGGCCTTTCCCCGTACCCCACATATAGCTGGAGCTTAGCCTGTCGTGCAGTTTTTTTATTTTTTATTATTTTATTTTTTTATCGAGAAAGGAGGAAAGACCATCGGAAGATGTAGTGGGATGGATGTGATTTCTTTACTTGTTTTTAGAACTTTCGGGTTCAAAAATTTTGGAAATGAGAAAAATTTCTAGTAAAAAAACGTTTTCCTCTTTAATGAGCCTTATGCAACAAGAATATGAATTATAGCCTGTTTGACCAAGCTTTTTTTGAGGCAAAAGTGCTTTTGTTTTGTCAAAAGTATTTTTTTTCTAAAATTAAAGTGTTTGGCCAAGCTTTTGAAAGGAAAAAAAATGATTCTAAAGAGAAGCAGAAAAAAGCTGCTTCTCTTCAAAAGCACTTTTTTGAAAAACACTTTTGAAAAAATACACTTAGAAGCAGTTTTTTTAAGCTTGATCAAATAGTAATTGTTGCTCAGAAGTGCATTTCAAATAAATTAGTCAAACACAAATTACTTCTTACCAAAAGTACTTTTGAGAAAAAATACTTTTCAAAATAAGTTGATTTTTTCAGCTTGGCCAAACATACTATTAGTCTGATCAATAAATACTAAAACTTGATGATTAAAAATAGAAAAAAGAAAAGGAAATAAAGGAGCAAAGGGTGAGGAAAAGACTAAAGTCTTACAAAAGTATTAAAATTATGATATGCACTCATTGACTATCTGCTCCTTTTAGTATTACTCAACTGATTTGATAAGGATAAATTATCCTCCTGTGAGTCCAATATTTTTAATGTGTAATAAATCGGACAGCATAAGAATTTACGACGCATAAGTTAAGTGCTAAATCTTTCAAAATTGCTTTGGAAATGGATAATGAGTACAAATAGTGATCTTAAATTATTACGTTATTCCTCTGTTTCAATTTAGATGGGGTAGTTTAACTCGGTACGGAGTTTAAAAAAAAGACTTTTGAAACTTGTGATCTTAAAAGCTTAAGGGGTAAAAGTTTTATGGGGTTATGATATTTGTATGGTTATAAAATTTCTCATTAAGGGTAAAATGAAGAGTTTAAAGTTAAATTATTCCTAAATTTAAAAATGTGTCATTTATTTTGGAACAAATAAAAAAGATAAATACCTCATCTAATTTGAAATTGAGAGAGAAATAGTTTATTGTATGCATTGTTTTGTCTTGTTGTGAAGCAAAACTTCTCTAACACTTTATTAGAGCTTGTACCACTGCCAATTTTTTGTTACATACCCACCATCCTAACTTGGTGCCTCTAAAAAATAGTTTGCCAAATTATTATTTGTAGCTATTGTTCAAATATTACTAGTTTGTATCACTTGTATCAAACGCGCAACGAATACAACATGTATCAATTGTAACCAACGCGAAATACAAGGGTATATACAAAAGATACAATATGTATCGACTGTATTCGTTCGCGCAACGAACACAACCAAGACGAAAAACACAAATACATGGAAAAAAAATGCTCTTGTTGAGAGAAATTCAATACCTCCGCTAACAAAATGGACGCTCTAACTAATTAAGTTACGAGATTTTTTGCTCTCTTGTTTCATTTCAAAAATTATTAATCTATTGTTTCATGAATTTGTTATAAAATTCAAATATAATTACGAACAACAAATATACAATGTATATGTTTGACATATCGCATAGTTTTCCATACAATTTCGGCTTTGTTTTTATGAAATTTTGACTTTTCAGTGTATTGGAGACTGCATTGGATTCTAAAGCATATATTTGATTATTAGGGAATGTCAGCTCCACTCCAGGATCATAGACATGTTTGCTTATACTTTTACCTGCTCAAATATGAAAAGACCGGTGAAAAAGAAAAAGAAAGAAAAGACACAACCCAGAGAAAGGGGAAAAGCAAAAGCAAAAAACCATAATTCCTCCAAAGCAATTTCAAACTAAAGAGAGAAAAAGAAAAATAACTTTGCAGATACGAAGTACAATACCTTTCTAGGGATCATTCTGTTTAGCAAAAGGCGAATGTTGAATTTAAGTTTTATGAGTTCAATCTTTAGCGGTCGTTTGATAAGCGGACTAAGTTATATCGAGATAATCCTGAACTAATTTATCTCATATGGGAGGTGGGATAAAATAATCCCAAGCTTGATAGAATAAGGTGGGATATCTAATATTAAGTCTGAGATTAAATTTATACCATATTTGATTGATGGTATAAATTTAATCATTTACCTTATCACATCTTATGTCGCGTACCAAACGATCCTTTAAGGTTTTAGCATTGAACCCATTATATTTTTTTAAAGTTATGAGTTCATATTATTATTGTATTGCAATATTAATGAATATATATATTTATGCGTCAAAAGTACCGTGTTCGCTTGAACCCGGTGTTGATATATTGCATCTGCCTTTGCTTTTTAGCTCTCTGGTTTATATAATTTATATAGTACTTGAAATTACACATTATGTCATATTTGTATACGATCGAAATTGAGCTTACCCGATTTTGTTGATTAACCGAGCAGGATGGTGGGTCGAGGGTCAGTCCCGTGTTATATCGGATCGAGATATGAAGGTGCGGTACCGAGCTCGGGATTCAAAGTACTAATCGAGATCGATACCAGCAATGATCGAGACCAAACATGATGGACATCGAGAAAGACAAAAGATAGCATACTAACGGAAAATCAAGATATCCGTGACCGATCAAGGATCGTGGCGGAAATCTCAGAACAAATTATATCAAGAACGGTTATTTAGCCAATCATGAGACTTCCTTCTATATTTAAAATTGTTCCATAAGTAGAATTTCTCTACTGTATAAAGGGAGGTTCTAATCATTTGTAATCTATCTAATTTTTGGCATAACACAGAATACTCTTTCTCTCTTAAGCTATCTTGCTCTTCAATTCAGTTCATATTTCTTAAATATATTATCAGCCGGTTCGAGGGCGATCTAGCTCGAGGGCCAAATTAAATTTTTATACTTGTTTTTCAGTCAATTATTAACATTTAATTATCGTATTCATCAATTTGTGCTAGGTGAAATCATATATCTTTAAAATCACTTATAAATTTAGTTATTATCTGATTTTAAGAGTAAACAGTTTGGCGCCCACCGTGGGGCTAAGGATAATAATGATTGCTTATTACTAATTCTCATAACACACACTACTTTACGCTTGTTCTCGCAAGTGTTTTTGATTTCAGGATCAGCATGTCTAACTCTCAAACAGTACCCACACACGCCGATAATGGCCTTAGTTTTCATGGGGGAAAACGACAATATAGCCTCCCCAGGGATCGAAGTACCTCAGGCTGGCCTCGAGGGAGTACCAGTTGCATACCCCATCGGCGTCAGTTTCCATGTCGCCCTAAATGCGAATCTAGGCGTTGACCCCGAAAATAGTGTCCGCCGAGACGTTCGACCAGTCGGTCAGGATGCACAAGGCAGCGAAGACGGCGGAATCAGCCTTCGATTAATATTTGAAATGTTGCAGGCTCAATAAGCTGCCATAGCGTAACTCCAAAATCAGAACCGCGCACCGAGTAGAGCTGAACCCGAGCCCGCACTGGAAGTTGTTCACAGGGACGAACCAGTACCGCAAAGGTCAAACATGAACGAATCGGGGACTGACCCCGCCATTATGAAAACGCTCGAAGAGCTCACAAAGCGAATCGAATCAGGGGAGAAGAAGATTGAGGAAAATGACAAAAAGGTAGAAACGTATAACTCCCGAGTTGATCAGATTCTGGGGGCGCCACCGATTCTGAAGGGTGTGGATTCGAAGAAGTTCGTGCAAAATCCTTTCCCCAAGTGCGGCTCCTAAACCCATCCTAAAGAAATTTCGCATGCCAGAAATTCCCAAGTATAATGGAACCACCAATCCCAATGAGCATGTCATTTCTTACATATGCGCCATAAAGGAGAATGATTTGGAGGACGATGAGGTTGAGTCCGTTTTGTTGAAGAATTTCGAAGAAACTTTATCGAATGAGGAAATTATATGGTACCACAATTTGCCGCCCAATTCCATTATTTCCTTCGCCATGATCGCAGATTCCTTCGTCAAAGCACACGCCGGAGCCATAAAGGTCGACACTAGGAAGTCGGACCTCTTCAAAGTGCAGCAGAATGAAAATGAAAGGCTCAGAGAGTTCGTATCTCGGTTCCAGATGGAACGTATGGACCTACCCTCGGTCGCAGATGACTAGGCCGTCCAGGCTTTTACTCAAGGTCCGAATGTACGAAGTTCGGTGGCCTCACGACAGTTAAAGTAGAATTTAATCGAATATCCAGTTGTGACATAGGCCGATGTGCATAATTGGTACCGATAAAAAATCAGGGTCCAGGATGATCAGTTGGGAACTCTTTCCGGCTCTGTTAATCCAAATAGGCCCGTCGGCAGAATTCAAAGAGACATCGACAGAGAACCACGATCGAGCAGAGATCAATATCAACCATATGGTGGATATAAGAGAAACGGCGGTCCTGGACTGTCACGACCCCAAATCCTAACAGGCCGTGATGACGCCTATCGTGGAATTAGGCTAGCCAACTATCACATTACTATGCATTTGTCTGATTATAATAGTTCACAATTCAATAATAACAACAAAATAGCATAAAATTAATTTATTTAAGTCTTAGCGCCACCAATAATAATCTAAACAACTCTAAACAAAACCTCCCAAGACTGGAGTCAATAGTCATGAGCATCTAAGAATAAATAAATCTAACTCTGCTAAACTATAATATATATGTCTCTGAATCAAATGCTAAAACTAAATAAGGAAGGGAAATGGAGAAGCTGTGAACGCTGGACAGCTACCTCGAAATCCAGTAAACTGCTGCTAACGAACTGAGACAGCTACTGCTGCGAACTGGTACCTGGATCTGTGCACAGAGGCACATGGAGTAATGATGAGTACGCCAACTCAGTAATAATGAAAATAAATCACAGTTTGAGAAATATGAAACACATAGCACAAATACACCAATTCACAAAACTAGTAAAGCACCAAGTCACTAAGTAGTATTCAACAAATACATAAGTTCAAAACCAGTTTCCAGAAATCCTTTGAAACAAGTATAATACCAGTGTATCTCAGTAAAATTTCCAGTAAATCAGTTTGAAAGACGAAGTAAATCATAGTACAAAAACTCAGTAAAATCATTATAAATCTGCCCCTCGGGCCAAAATCATTTCTCGTAACAATTGCCCATCAGGCATCCTCACAATCACTCTGTATCAGCACATCAGGCATCCTCACAGTCACTCTGTATCAGCCCATCATGCATCCTCACAATCACTCAGTATCAGCCCATCAGGCATCCTCACAATCACTCAGTAACAGCCCCGCGAGCAATAATCATCACTCAGTATCAATCGACACTCAATAGGTACCTGCGCTCACTGAGGGTGTGTACAGACTCCGGAGGGGATCCTACAGCCCAAGCGCTATAACAACATAAGGCCTGAAAGCCTTCTCACAATATAGGCCTGAAAGCCTCCTCACAATATAGGCCTGAAAGCCTCCCTCATATAAGGCCTGAAAGCCTCCTCACAATATAAGCCTGAAAGCCTCCCTCATATAAGTCCTGAAAGCCTCCCTCATATAAGTCCTGAAAGCCTCCTCACAATATAGGACTGAAAGCCTCCCTCATATAAGGCCTGAAAGCCTCCGCACAATATAGGCCGGAAAGCCTCACTCAGTCAGACACTCTCAATTTGCCCTTAGGCCATAAACATACCGGGTTCTCGACCCAAAACAGTGTTTCATTTTTCAATAAATAGTATCAAAATACTCTGAGTGTCAAAACAATTTATCAGGGAAGGACTGAGTGAAAAAATCATAACATATCAGTGAGGAAAATATAGTAAACACAACCCCCAAGGGGAAAACAGATCGGCACTAGGCCCCAAACATGGCTTACAGCCCAAAATATATCATAATATATAAATACTAATTAAGCATAAGCTTAGAAATCGGTTTCGCAACTCAATAGTTGCCTAAATAGGGAATATATCTCCAAAGCTTCAACCTTTGCATTTCAAAACCCGTGAAGGGTGCATAGTCCGGGGTTTCATACCCTCAGGACAGGATTTAAAGACATTACTTACCTCAAACTAGCCCGGAAACTATTCCGCAACACGCTTGCCTCTTGAATCCACTTCTGAATGCTCCAAATCTACCAAGTTCAAATTTTATCATCAAATATGCTTAAGGAATGATTTCCAATAGAAAAATATCAAATTTAGCTCAAAAATCCGAATTCGGTCAAAACTCGACCCCCAGGACCGCATTCCTAAACTCAGAAATTTTTATATAAAAATGTTCTTCATCCTCTCACGAGTCCGTACATATAAAGAACGCTAAAATCGGAGTTCGTTTGACCCCTCAAATCATCCCTAGAAGGTCTCATAATCTCAAGCCCTAACTTCACTTTTTTTTACTAATTTTCATGAATTAAACACTAATATTTTGATCCTTAATCACATATAATCAAGTTTTAGGGTCCAAAATTCTTACCTCAATGAAGAACAATGATTTCCTCTCTTAAAATCGCCTCAAAAGCTTCTTCCCGTTAAAAAATTGGAAGAAAGCTCGGACTGCTCGTTATATATATACTGTTCACGCGTTTTACTGCTCCAAATGGATTCCTTGTAAAATTCTAATATATTTAGGCTTTTGAATTACTCAATTTGACCTTATAATGAAGGAGATATGTAGGTTTTAAGATTTACAAATAGTGCAGGTTTTTAATACGCCGTCAGGGGCAAATTCGTCATTAACCTGAAAAATCTGGCAACCTTGGTAAAATGGTCAGAAAATCCTCATACAATGTCCAAATTCGATGACTCTTTTTGCTACGGGTACGTAATTACGATACGGATCTAATGTTTCATTCAAAACAGTAATCGGAGCTCATTTGTTCAATATGATGTCATTTATGCTTGAAGAAACGACGTTGAAGCATAAGAAAAACGAGCACAATGCAGCCCAAACCTATCCAAAACTCACCCGAGCTCCTTGGGACCCCACACGAACATTCTAACAAGTCCCATTACATAACTCGAATTTAGCCGAACCTTCAGAACACCCAAAACAACACCAAAACACCAGATCTACGTCGAATTCAAGCCTAAGAAATTCTAAATCTCCAACTTTCGCCAATTCAAGCCTAATTCTATACCAGACATCACAAAATTATTATGAACACACTCCTACGTCCCAAATCACGTAACGAAGCTATCTGAGCCATAAAATTCGCATTTCGAGGTTGTTTACCAATAAGTTAACTTTTCCCATTTTAAGGCTATTTTTAAGACTAAATGGCTAAATTCTCACCACAACCATTCCGATTCCGAGCCTACCAACTCTAACACATCAAGAATAGTATAACCAACCTATGACAAGTCAATAACAATAATTTAATGCAAGTTCTACGTAACGACCGACCGGATCGTTACATGGACGCAACCCTGTTTGAAGTGATCGAAGAAATGATCGAGGACAAAGCTCCCGAGGGCTCATGAGTAAGAGTGGTTTCGATAGAAATGTCGAGCCCACAGAAGCACCAAGGATATCAGAATACAACTTCAATCAGCTATTGTATCGGCCATTGAGCGGATAAAAGATACCAGGTGGCCTCGATCCCTAAAGACTGATCTAGCCCAGAGAAATCCTAATCAAATGTGCAAATAACATGGTACTCATGGCCATAGAACAGAGGACTGCGGACAGCTAAGGGAGGAAGTAGCCTGTCTGTTTAACGAAAGCCATCTTCGAGAATTCTTGAGCGACCGAGCTAAGAACCACATCAGAGACAGAGATGCAAACAAGAATAACGAACAAGAAGAACCACAACATGTGATTCACATGATCGTCAGTGGGGTCGACATTCCATAGGGACCCGTATTCAAACGCACCAAGGTGTCGATCACGAGGGAAAAGAGGACTCGGGACTATGTACCGGAAGGGACCTTGTCTTTTAACGACGAGGATACAGAGATGATATCATAACCCTACAACGACGCACTGGTAATATCTGTTCTTATAAATAAAATTCAGGTTAAACGTGTTTTGATTGATCCAGGTAGCTCGACCAACATCATTCGATCGAGGGTCGTAGAGAAGCTCGGCTTACAGGATCAAATTGTACTCGCGGCCCGGGTTCTTAATGGCTCAACATGGCAAGTGAAACCACCAAAGGAGAAATTATCTTGCCAGTGAACGTGGCCGAGACCATCCAAGAAACAAAGTTTCACGTGATCGAGGGGTGACATGAGGTACAAAACCCTGCTCGAAAGACCTTGGATCCATAATATGAGGGCAATACCTTCGACCCTCCACCAAGTTTTGAAGTTACCGGAGGGAGTCAAAACGGTGTATGGAAAGAAACCTGCCGCCAAGGAGATATTCGCAGTCGGCGAAGTGATACCGGTGCCAGCACTCTCATCAACAAAAGAATCGGATTCGAAGGGAAAACAAGAGGCCAAATAGCAACCACAGGTACCAGCCTCGACCCAATCGGAGGAGCAGGGGACAGACGAGGATGATGAGCATTGGATTCCCCGATCTTTTATAATTCCCGATGACTCTGACACCACAAAATGAACGGTCGAAGAGCTGGAGCAAGTCATACTGATCGAGTATTTTCCTGAACAAAAGGTATACCTGGGCACGGGGTTAACTCCCGAGCTCAGGAAAAAACTCATTCAATCCCTTTTAGATAACATGGATTGCTTTGCTTGGTCCTACCTTGATATGACAGGGATCCCACGGGACATCACTACCCATCGATTGAGCTTGGACCCGAAGTTCCGTCTAGTAAAACAAAAGAAAAGGCCCCAATCCGGGTCAAGCATGCATTCATCAAGGACGAGGTAACCGAACTTCTCTATAGGGTCCATTCGGGAAGTCAAATATCCCGAATGGTTAGCAAACGTAGTGGTAGTCCCTAAGAATGGAAATAAACTTAGAATGTGCGTAGATTATAAAGACTTGAACAAGGCATGCCTTTTAGGATTCTTTTCCTTGTCGAATATCGATCGTATGATCGATGCCACGGCCGGCCACAATATTCTCAGCTTTCTCGATGCCTACTCCGGGTACAATCAAATACAGATGAACCCGGAGGATCAGGAAAAGACTTTGTTCATCACTAAATACGTCACCTATTGTTATAACGTAATGTCGTTCAAACTAAAAAATGCTGGTGGAACTTATCAACGCCTAGTAAATCGAATGTTCGAAGAACAAATAGGAAAATCAATGGAAGTTTATATTGATAACATGTTAGTTAAGTCCCTGCGAGCAGAGGACTTTGAAACATTTGCATGAGACTTTCGATATACTGAGAAAGTACAACATGAAGCTCAACCCGAAAAAGTGTGCGTTTGGGGTTGGCTCTGGCAAGTTCCTCAGCTTCATGGTATCAAATTGGGGAATCGAGATCAACCCCGATAAAATCAAAGCCATAGAGGACATCACAGTCGTAGATAATGTCAAGCTCGTGCAATGGTTAACGGGGCGCATAGCCGCCCTAGGTCGATTTATTTTGAGGTCTTCAGATAGGAGCCACCGAGTCTTCTCACTGCTTAAGAAGAAGAGTAGCTTTGCATGGACTCAGGAATGACAATAGGCCATGGAGGAACTAAAACGATACCTATCGATCTAGCCGCTGCTTCACACCCCGAAAGCAGATGAGCAACACTACCTATTCTTGGCAGTATTAAAAATAGCGATAAGTGGATTCCTAGTTCGAGAAGAACAAGGTACACAGTTCCCTGTTTACTATGTTAGTTGGAACTTAGCTGAGACCGAACCATATATCCACACTTAGAATAATTAGCGCTTGCTTTAGTAAGCGCCTCTATAAAATTAAAACCGTATTTCAAATGTCATCCAATATATATTGTAACTACCTATCCCCTTCGTAATATTTTGCACAAACCCGAACTTTTGGGTCGATTGGCTAAATGGGTCGTCGAGATTAGTGGGTACGATATCGAGTATCGACCCCAAACGGCCATCAAGTCTCAAATTTTGGCAGACTTCACACCAGCCTCGTACCCAAGGTCGAAAAAGAACTGTTATTAAAATCGGGTAGATCTTCGGGGGTGTGGACCCTATTCACGGATGGTGCTTTGAAAGTGAAGGGATCCGGGATGGGTATCACTCTAAACCCACCCACGGGTAATATAATTAGACAATGTATCAAGACTCGAAATTAACTAACAATGAGGCCGAGTATGAGGTCGAGTATGAGGCCATGATTGCAGGTCTCAAGTCGGTTAAAAGTTTTGGGAGCAGAGGTCATCGAGGCCAAATATGATTCCCTCCTCGTGGTAAACCAAGTCAATAGGACTTTCGAAGTCCGAGAAGACCAAATGCATAGATACTTGGATAAGTTACAGGTAACTCTACACTGGTTTAAAGAGTGGACCTTACAACATGTACCTCGAGAATAGAACAGCGAGGCCGACACTCCTGCAAACTTGGGGTCACCAATCGAATATGATGAACTTAACTCGGGGACTGTCGTACAACTCTCAAGATCAGTGTCCGAAGAAGGCCATGCCGAAATAAACTCTACAAGTCTGACCTGGGATTGGAGAAACAAGTACATAGAATACCTAAAGAACGGGAAGCTCCCATCAGATCCAAAGGAGCCGAGAGCTCTACGCACAAAAGTAGCATGGTTCACTTTGTCCGTGGATGGAACGTTGTTTAGGAGGATGATCGATGGACCATTGGCAATATGTTTGGGACCGGGAGATACCGACTACGTCCTATGGGAGATTCACGAAGGCACTTGTGGAAACCATTCCGGTGCCGAATCATTGGTTCACAAAAGTAATAAGAGCAGGGTACTAAAGGGTGTTGATACCCAATTTTTCCCTATAATATTTTCAAAATGCATATATACTTTCAAAAATAATGCATGAGCATCAATTACATTTTCCCATAATTTTTTGTAATTTTAAAGGATTTTAAATTAATTTATTCCATCATTTTATTATCTATATAATTATTAATGGCATCAAAACTGATTTTATAATAATTTTATTGCTTAATTTTTATCATTTATATTTATATTAAGCTTTAATTATTTTATGCATAATTATATTTACATTTGTAGGTTATAATTGCGATAGCTTTGCAATAATAACTCAGGTGTGCATAATTACTTGATTTTACACGAAAATGATATTTTATATTTTTATAATATTAAGTAATTATTTTGAATCATTTTCATACACAAATAGTATTTTTATCATTTATTAGCTATTTCTTTTAATTATTTTATCAAATTAATTGGGTATTTAACAAATAACCTCTTTTAAACTAATTTTCGGACTCAGCCCAATACCCTAGCCAACCCAATACCCTAACCTTACCCATAACCCATTCCCAATAACCCAATTTCTATAACCCTCCCAACCCCCAGATTTAATCTTGGCCGTTGATCTCACAAGATCAACAGTCCAGGATAATCTTTCCTTTTTTAATTAACCCATAACCCCAAAACCCTACTCATTTCTAAAAATCTGCCGCCCCCTAAATCCCTTTCTCCTCTCTTCTCTCTCAACCTCCCCAAACCCTAACCCTCCGTCACCTGAACCCCTTTCGATTCATGGTTTATTCCTTCGTTTCTAGGCCTTATTTGGCCTCCTATCTCTATTGGGTGTTCGACTTCCATGTTATTTGACAGAATCTCGAAGAGATTCGAACAGACCTGGTTCGAGACCCTTTGTCTCTTGGTGTATCCGTCTGTATTCACCCATTGTTTGTGAGTATTATCGTTTTTGTCGTATTTTCATGGCTTCAAATCTCCGGTCTAAAACTCGATTTTTCTACCTCTGTTTATTTTTGTACAAACCTAACTATTTCTGGCCAAATAAGTTCAGATCTCTTGAGATCTGAAGTGTTTGGAGTTTGTTTAATTATTTTTCTTTAAGATTCTTTCGTTTTTACCACTATTATCAGCTGATTTCATTTTTTTCCCTAAAGCTAGGGTTTTGATTCTCAATAGGGTTTCTGCAAATGTTTTTAAAAAAATGTTTAAATGCTCAACTCCGGCCTCTCTCCTTTACTGTCAGACTAATTGCTTTGCTTGAGTTTTATTTCTGTGTTTCGATATGCTTAAGGTTTTCCATTATTCGATTATTTATTTCACTGTTCTTGCCCGTTCAATTTGGCTCTGTTAAGTTAACTAATTAATTGATTTACGTGCCTAATTATGGTCTGAAATTGTGCTTCTTTTCAAACTGATATCTCTCTGAAAGGTTTTACCCATCATTTCCTTATATGTGATTCATAATTAGTACTACCTTCCTTAATTATATTGCTGGCTTGATTTCTGGGTTTTGATTGTTTTGATTGACCTCTAACTGATTTACTACTTACGTTATTTATCCTCAATCCTGTCTACTTATTACCCTATGAAAGACTCTCATTAATTTAAGTTTTACTTGCTGTTAATTTATTCCCGTTAAGCCCTAATTGACTGATTAATTGATGTTGCATGCCTTATTTGTGTGCAATTGATTTCCTTTTCCTTATTTGGTTTACTCTACTATGTGCTATATAAACCTTTCATTGTTCTGATTTCAAAATATGACAAAACACGAAAAAAAAACACAAACTCTTACTCACACACTCTCAATTGTAGTTCTCTCTTTTACTTCCACTTGCTGCATTGTCTAGCCGGCTGAAAGCCAAAGCTAGACTTTTGGATCGTATTTGCCTTCACTTTCCTGTTGCTATCTCTTAACTGATATGCCCTTATTTCTGTTATAATCTCTTATTCGATATGCTATGTAGTCAGTCTACTATAGGCACCAACATGCCTCTGATTGCCCTATATTCCTGTTTATTTCTCTCTTAACAAGAATGGCTAAACTCCTGTTAATTTGTCCTGTCCTATATGTTAGTATGATTAGTGCACTTTAGCATATTCCTGTTCGATCCATGAAACTTGTTTACTTATTTCTCAACTAGCATGCCTCAAATCATGTCCTGTTTTATGTGTTGATAATTTACCTTAACATGTTCCTGATCAACTCGTGATTTCTGTGTACCTATTTCAAGAATAATGTGCTTTAAATTCCTGCTACCTTTATATGATTGTCTGATCAGTCACTTAATTTCAGCATGTTGTTCTCTGTTTGATACATGTCTATATGATTCCACCTAGTAATAGTTAATGAACTAAGTTAATTCCAGCAATCTGAAATCTTGTTTGACTTAATTGTGACCCTATTCTGCCTGTAATTCAGGGTTCCTATTCTTGTTGTGACTATTGGCACCCAATCTGATTCTATTCTGTTTGTGATCTTGTAACTTGTTTCTATGCACTTCTAAATAAAAATGTTTTCCTACAACTATCTCATACTCTTATATACTATTTTCAACTACTACTCTTAGATATCTAAGGTCCTGCCTATCCAGTGTGAGCGCTGCCTAGGAGTCCATGAGACTCCTCCGAACTCTGACACATTGGGGCTGGCCTTCCAAGCTTGTTTACAAAATTGTTTCTTTGAAAAGGTTCTGGTGTGAACATTGCCGGGGTCCCCGAGGCCCTTGGGAACTTTGACACACCAGAAGCCCATTTGGTGTATTATGAACTACTGATGTACTTCGAATTTGATTGAAGACCTGGCTTCCAGGTTGATTTTTGGCCTTTCAAGGCTCCTTATAGTATAGTTATTTTCATTATGTAATTCATTTGTACTGATCTGTAATAATAATCTTTGTAAAACATATATGGGGTTACTAGTAAAAGCAGGGAGGGATTTTTATATATATTTTTGTTGGGTTCGGGTAGAATAATGCCTATAGGATTGTTGTGATTATATATGCATTAGAGACCATGCCTATAGGATTTATGTCATTATTTGTAGTCCTGAATCTCACACATCATCCTAGAAATTTTGTTACAGGACGTTTATCATTTCTGCATCAAAATCCATGTTTATGCATATTCTCAAGTCTCAATGTGCATTAGAAACCATGCATGTATGATCTTCTTTAGGAATTATCAACTTGTCTAACATTCTGTTAACATCTCCGTTCACTTAGATATCATGCCCATAGGAAATAAGTGTAAAAAGAGTTTCAACACTTAGACATCATGCCTATAGGAAACACATATAATATCAGTCTTGACACTTAGACATCATGCCCATAAGAAGTAAGTGTAAAAACCAGTTTCTGTGTTTAGATATCATGTCTATAGGAAATAATGCTGGTAATCAGCTTCAGCACATAGAAAACATGCCTATAGGATCTAAAAAGATGAAATCTGCATGTTAAAATCAATCACTTGTTTACAGTATAGATACCATGTCCATAGGATTCTGCCTGGTTATCACTTAGGCAAGCCTGTAGGATAATTAAAATCTTGGGTTTAAAATTGTGACTTTTTTTCTGCTTGAAATGTGCCCAAATTAAGTAAGTGATAAAAATCAGTAGGCAAACTGATGGATACTCACAGCCTCGTTTTAATAAAACTTTTATATATTCTGTTTATACTCATTTAAATATCCTGCCTATAGGATCCTATGACACTAAAAATCACTTGTCTGAATAACGTGCATTTGTTTGCCTATTTGTGGAGGTAAACATGAGCCCCCTTAATTGCTCCTTATGTGACAGTCCTATTTGATTTTTGTTTATCGATTAGTTTTCTCCTTTTAAGAAACATAGGTGAGTCTAGAACCACCTTAAAATAGATGTCCTAAACACCTCCAGGGCCATAGGTAGGGGACGGGTAGTGCAAGAATAAGGTACGCACTGGATACTATTAGAACGCTTAGGTAATAATTAATAAAAGGGAGGGTACTTGGGTAGTAAAGGAAATGATGACCTATGTGCTAATGTGATCACGCTCAACTATGTCTAATAAAAGACTAAGCGGGCGTTGCAAATATAATCCGGGGTATTATGCCCAGAGTCGATCCCACAGGGAATTTACGTATCAAGCAAGCTGTTAGAATACTCAATTGTCACTTGATGTTATTTAAATTACTAACACTAAAGATTAATGATGCTAAGGTGTAAACAATTGTGATAAAGATCTAAGGTTATGGTTTCCCCCGTTGGTGAATTTACTTCTTGGATACTTCATATAGCTTGATTATTTGTTTCTATCAATCATGAACACTCTATCTACCATAAATCTCTCTCAAGTAATTATGATAATTTACTAGACGCACTCTCTCAAGTTACGCTAGCTAGATTGCATTACAGTTCACTTTAGATTGCACCCGAGATATCATTATCTCTAATCCAACCTCTAAACCCTCGGTTATTAATTTCATCTATACTCCAGGAGTGATGCTGTTCAAACAACTACCTAAATATGCACTCTCTCTCAAGTAGATACATAATAAATAGGCACAGCTAATTGATGGCCATTCAATTAACTACAACAAGAACGTAGTTGAACAAATAGAGATTAATCAACCAATCAGAACTATATTAATAACACAATAAGTTTATCCTCAAACGCGTTCTACCAAAACCCTATATTAAATAAGTTAGCTAAACAAGTTCATAAGAATAAAATCTAAAATAACTTGCATAATTAAACTACAAAGTAATGAAGAAAATCTGTACAAATCGATGTTTTCCTTCTCTTCAATGGCTTCCTCTCATCGAATCTCTTCGTCTGCCTTCCAATCTCCCTTAAGTTGTGTTTTAGGAGTCTATTTATATGTTTAGGACAAACCCTAAACGTGTAGGAGACTTCTATTCCACCCGGGAAACACTTAAACTCGTCAAAACTCGGAATTGACCAGAACAAGGGCCTGGCATTTGGGCCCTAACGCCTGGATAACGCCAGGCTAGGGATGGTGTTTGGACTCTAACGCCTGGCTAACGGCAGGCAGGGCCAGGCGTTTGGGCTCTGGCGCTCAGCTATAGCCCGGTGCACTCCTCTTCGCCTCTTGAGCGTATTTTCGATGTATTTGCATCCATTTAGCTCGGTTTCCATCTCCAATTCACCTACACATGAAATAAACTCTATTATGCACATAAAAAGTGTATTTTTTCATTAACACACATAAAATGTAGGGAATATAACATGTTAAACCATGAATTCTAGCCTCGCATCAATACCCCACACTTAAACATTTGCTCATCCTCGAGCAATCAAACTACACTCATGTACACAAATTATTAAGAAAATCTCTTAACACATTATACCAAGAATATTTAAAACAGTTCAAGCACAAATGTGTGACATCCTCGCCTCAATAATCG
>ML408817.1:11724-59096 GCA_005239525.1 Nicotiana knightiana
ATGTTTCTGTTGTTTTTATTCTGTTTTGCCCATGGTTAGCGCTATTTTTTGTTTAGTTGTATGGTGTTTGATGTTCGTTCCTAATCAATGAATTTTTACTGTTTTGTTATTAACTTGTCTCAATTTCTTAGATAACTTACATTTATTGGTTTCTTATGATGATTAATCATGTTTGCACCTGCAGTTGCCTCAATGGCCATGAGTAATTGTTAACAACAATGATGAGTTTATCATGTTGCAACTTTTCGATGATGCCAAAAGGGGAAAGACAAGTGATTTTATATTTCAAGTGATATTTATAACCTAATGAACCTGGTTTATCTATGATAAATGCTTAAAAACATACAAAGTGTTTGAGATGTATACAGGGAGAAGCACAGTGTTTGCCATCATCAAAAAAGGGGAATTTGTTGACCCAAGTCACTGCATAGTTTTGAAGANACGAAGTCAGATCTGGCAAATAAAGAAGGTGTCACGACCCAAACATTCCTCTGAAACACGTCGTGACGGCACCTAGTCTCTACAACTAGGTAAGCTTAAAAATTTATAGAAAATACCAATAATGGAAGAAAAGCTTAACATCTAACTGCATAGATACCGGATGAATAATAACAATATTGCTTGGCATGTACAATAAAAAAAACACTAACGTACACAACTTTCCCAAAACCCGGAACATCATGAGTCTCAAGCTACAGAAAGGAAATAGTATCTCTATACACCAGAGTCTAATAAAAGAAAATACATAAAGTGTTTGACACGGGGAAGAATAGAAGGGGACTCTGAGGTCTGCGGGCGCGGCAGATATACCTTGAAGTCTCCAAAGTTGTCTCGACTCACTGATAATGAGGTTGATAACGAGCACTTGAATATGCACACAAAACATGTGCAGAGGAGTAACATGAACACACTACAATTGGTACCCAGTAACTGTCAAGCCTAACCTCGGTCGAGTAGTGACGAGGTCAGGTCTGACCCACTGGTATATAATAAATAAAGCAGGAGAATAAAACAGTATAATAAGAGACTGGAGTTCCACAAAGGAAAATACAATGAAATATCATAACAACACGCAGAAATAAATAACAGGGTATCTCGCGAGATACCGTCTCGTAATCCCAAAAGTAAATATGCAGGGAGAACTATCGAGGTACCGCCTCGTAGTCTCAAAAGTAAATGTGCAGGGAGAACTCCCGAGGTACTGCCTCGTAGTCTCAAAAGTAAATGTGCAGGGAGATCTCCCGAGATACCGCCCCATAGTCCCAACAGTAAAAATACAGGGGGATCTCTTGGGATACTGTCCCATAGTCCCAAAGTAAATACACATTGCATACAATTACAAATGATAGGTACAATAAGAGAATCTACAGTTTAGACTACGTACAAGTCGATGAAAAGAAGCAGGAATTCACTAAGCATGCTGCAAAAAGTTCAGTTAAGCAATTAAGACATGTAGACATGTTATTCTAGGTTAACATGGTAGCTACACATACTACTATACTCAATTAAGGTGAAAACGGGTAATTACTCAGTAAAAATAAGGTTTCGCAAAAAATAGCATGTGTACGCACTCGTCACCCTGCGTACACGGCGATCACATATCAATATCAGTACCAAATCCTAAGAGGAGTTCTCCCACACAAGGTTAGGCAGGTCACTTACCTCGAACCAAGCTCAAATCAATCCGTAAGAATGCCCTTTCCTCGATTATCTGACTCCGAATGACCCAAATCTAGCCAAACACAATTACGTACCATAAATATATCTATAAGAAACTAATCTAATAAATGAAATCTAAACTAAAGCAAGAAACTAGGAAAGCGTCCCAGAAATCCTCCCCAGGTCCACGTCTCGGAATTGGGTAAAAGTCATAAAATATGAACACCCATTCATTCACGAGGAAAAGCATACAAGAATTACTCGAATCTGACCTCAAATCGCCTTCCAAAACTCGAAATATTAGTCTAAGAAGTTTCTATCATTTTCCCCCAAATTTCCAACTCAAATCCCTTATTAGAAGATGAAAATAGCAATTGTTTCACGAAATATAGCCCAATCCGAGTTAGAATCACTTACCCCAACAATCTTCTTGAATAAACCTAGGAAAATCACCTCACACCGAGCTCTCAAAGTCCCAAAATCGAAATGGGAATCAAACCCTTGAATTTCTCTTTTCTTCCCAGTTCTTCCGCATTTGCAGACATGCTATCGCACCTGCGTTACCGCACCTGCAGAAATCCTCTCGCAGGTAAGGATTCCACTTAAAACATAGAGTCTGCTTCTGCAATCATAGGGTCATACATGCATGTGCGCACCTGCGAACCCATGTCCGCTTCTGCGATCACCTCCCCCAAATCGGCCTTAGCTTCTACGATTACTCCTCCGCAGGAGCGGCTCCGCTTCTGCATTCCCATTGCCGAACCTACCACCACTTACTACCCAGCCAAGGGCTGCATCTGTGAACTATTCTCCGCACATGCAAGTCCGCACCTGCGGTCTCTCCTCCGCAGGTGCGAAACACAAGAAACCAGCAAATTTTCAGCAAGTGCCTAAGTCCAAATCTCATTCCATTAAGCATCTGAAACACACCCGAGGCTCCTGAGACCTCATCCAAACATACCAACCAATCCTAAAACACCATATGAATTTAGTCGAGCCCTCAAATCACATCAAACAACACTAAAAACACAAATCACCCTCTGATTCAAAGTTAATAAACTTGAAACTTCCAATTTCTACAACCGATGCCTAAACCTATCAAACCACGTCCGATTGACCCCAAGTTTTGCACACAAGTCATATTCAACCATACGGACCTACTCCAACTTCCAGAATCAGAATCTGACCCCGATATAAAAAAGTCCACTACCGGTCAAAATCTCCAAAAATTTAACTTTCGCCATTTCAAGCCTAAATGAGCTACAGACCTCCAAAACACAATCCGGACACGCCCCTAAGTCCAAAATAACTCAAGGAGCTAACGGAACCGACGAAACTTCATTCCGGATTCGTCTTTACATAGTTCCTACAATGGTAAAAATCCTAAGACTTAAGCTTCCGTTAAGGGACTAAGTTTCCCAAAACACTTCGAAACCACAACCCACACCTCCCCGCAAGACACATAAGAAAAAACAACCTCGCTCGTCTCCGCAATACCTGAAGTACAAAAAATGTAGTGACACTCTTCCAAGAAACCCTGGGCATCATCTGTCGCCAATCCGCTGAAAGATAGGAGGGTGGTACTTCCTGTACCTCTCAAGTCCAAGGTGTTCTTCCTCTGATGATGTCGCCCTAACCGCGGGCTGAACTGAAACCACATGTTGTGCTGCCATGACAACTGGAACCTAACCAACATGGTCTCGCTGCTCTGGGGTTTGGACGCTGGGAGTCTGGGCTCCTCCCCTAGTCGGTGAAGTAGCTGGTGCAACCTTAAATAGCCCGCCTGAGCCAATGTACCAAACATGCTCAGGAACTTTGCTAAAGTCTCCTGAAGCACGGGGGTAACAACAGGCACCTCAAGTGCCTGCCCCTCAACTGGAACTGCTCGTGGCTCCTCAACGGCTACTCTGGCAGGCATCTTAACTGCGGCACGTGTTCCTCGTCGGCCGCTGTCTCTGACCCTTGCGACATTTTCTTTGGGATAATATCATCAGGAACCGCAGCTCGTGTCTTCACCATAGGTGAGAGAATGGAACGATAATTTAAAGCTTCAAGATCAATGAAATCGCACGATAGGAATGAAGGAAAAGAAATTGTCCTAATAGTTGGTAGCCTCTCGAAGATAAGTACATACGTCTCCTTACTGATCTGCAAGACTCTACTAAACTCTCTTATGACTCGTCGCACTTATGAACCTAGAGCTTTGATACCAACCTGTCACGACCCAAATCTCCCCTGTTAGGTATCATAATGGCACCTAGTCTTAGGGACTAGGTAAGCCTAACATTTACTAAATAACAACAACAATAATAAAGGAAAATTCAACATTCTCGTTATAGAATCTTGACAAAATTTAGAATTTCCCAAAACCGGTAATACAAGTCATCAGCTCTACGAAATTTTTTTACAACTCCTAAATACAACTGTTTAGAAATAGTAAGGACAATTGAATTAAAATAGGAAGGTGACTCTGAATCCCGCGAATGCAGCAGCAGGGTACCTTGAATCTCCTCGGCAATGATCCGCGCAGCTACTAACGGCAATTACCTAGATCTGCACACAAAAAATGTGCAGAAGTGCAGTATGAGCACACCACAGCGGTGCCCAATAAGTATCAAGACTAACCTCGGTGAAGTATTGACGAGGACTAGTCAAGACACCACTTGTCTAATAAATTAAACATGCATCAATATAGAAATGACCGAACATAATATCTATCTAAAGATTTTTTGATATAATTAACGACATGACAATTTGATACAGAAGGAATTACCAAAAATTAATCAATGGAACAACATAATATTACACAGAAGAATGGGCAGAAATACGAGCCAAAATCGAAAATCCCCACAAAATAAAAACACTGGTAACTCAGAACTGTGTCAGTTTGTTCACATCACGCCTTAGCCAATAAATCCAATAAATTGGTGAAAACTTTTAAACCGCAGTTTATATTGAAGCTTTAAAGATATATGTGTGTGTGTATGTGTGTATATATATATATATATACACATATATATATATATATACACACACACATATATATATATATACACATACACAAATATATATATATATATATATATATAAACATAGTTCTTTAAATATACACGATTTTCAAATATACTCCCCCAATAAATGTATTTCAATATCATTTTCTACAAGACAAATGGTTTTTTTTCCAAATATACCTTTGAAATAAAAATCTTTCGATCATAATCTCCTCAAAATAAATCTACCGGAACTCAGTCCGTAACTCAGAATTTGTCATGCAGTACAGGGGGAAAGCTCTCAGAATCTCGTTCGTAGTCCTAATTTAAATATGCAATGCAGCCAACTAAGGAAAACAACCAGAATGCGACAGGAACAACACATATTGCCACAACAGGCGCAAAAGCAACAAAAGACAGAATGCAAGGTGCGAAGAGCAAATCAATGCAAAGACTTGAATCACAAGAATGGTAAAAACTCACTCATAAGAAGTAATCACTGAAGGAAATATCAAGCACAAGTGAAACGGTATAACCAGGGGAAAGCAAAACAAATATAACAAGGATTCACATTATTCAAGTCATCAATAAGAAACCTATCATCCCGACAAGGGAACTAACTATAACCAATCTCGCCAAAACAATCAACTTTACAGAATAAAACTCAGCTTGAACAATGCTCAATAATAGGCAACACCAAGGAAATACCATCAACATGGATGATTATCAACTAAACCTAAGTAGCACTTAAGGGAAACTCATATAAATCACAATGTACGACTCACGGGCATGCTTGACACCAACGTATAGATATTCCAATCAGTGCTAAACAATTATAGGGCGAAATTATGCCAATTCTAGTCAAATAGGCAGTTTATGAAGAAAGATATAGCACGATGGTAGAAAAGGTAAAGTCTTCAGTTCATCCAATTAAGATCAAATAATCAACAAAGGAAAACTAAGCAAGTAATTTCTAATTCAAGCAGAAAGAGATGAACTAGCAATCGGAACTCAGATATGACAAATACAACTTCATACACAGGGAATATAAGGACCTAAGAATCGTAAAAGGCACCTCTTTGCAAATAAGTCCAAGTACGCACTCGTCACCTCGCTTACACGGGCTACAATCAACATAGAAGACTCAATCCTAAGGGGTAGTTCCCCCACACAAGGTTAGGCAAGATACTTACCTCAAAGACGACAACCCGGTACTCTAAATTGACTTCTCAGGCGAAAAGACCTCCGGACATCTCAAAATCAACTAAAATAACTTCAAAATACACATAAAACGTATGAGGAGTTATTCCGAATAATAAAGTTTCAATCTTTACAAAATTATAAAAATCGACCCCCGGGCCCGCACCTCGGAACCTGTCAAATTTTATAAAATCCGAACACCCATCCCAATATGAGTTCAACCATACAAAAATTACCAAATTCTGATACCATTTCGTCCCTCAAATAATGAAATTTCGTTTTGAAAATTCTCTTCAAAAACCAACATTTTCCCTAACTAAAAACACAATTTAAATAATAAAAACAAGGACTAATTCATGGAATATATATAATTCTAGGTGAAGAACACTTACGCACTCAATTAGCTTGAAAATCCCCAAAAATCGCTCCCAAATCCGAAGTCCAAAGCTCAAAAATGTGAAGAAAATGGCTAAGCCTCGTTTATAAGAATCTGCCCAGGACATCCGCACCTGCAACCACTTAACTACACCTGTGTAATAGCATGTGCGAAACACAAACCGCACCTGCGCCCCAAAGTCACGCACCTTCAGAGGCTGCCCAGACTGCTTATTCTCGCACCTGTGTGATGATTTCCACACCTACGAAGATCGCACCTGCGGTCCCCAATCCGTGGGTGCGGCCACACTAGAATAACAACACCAGCTCTAAAAAAAATTTAAAGTACATGGTTCAAGTTACACCCTTGGAAAAGAACCGGTGCCCAAAGAAAAACCAAGGGATACTACCTAACTACTCAAAATAAAAAATCTTTTTGGTGTTTTTTTTTAAATCGGACTTTATCCCTCAAGAAAATTGTCCAACAGATCCATCGTTGGGAAAAATCCGAGATTTTTCTTTAAAAAAATAGTTTTATACAATTACACCTCAGAAAATAGTTTCCCCACCCCACACTTATGTTATGCATAGTCCTCGATGCATGATCACAAAGAAAAACATTAAAACAAGGGTGAGAAATACTCCCTGAGACCCTCTCGGGCTTAGGTCGGACATGATTCTCAATCTTTAAAGTCGGGATGACCCCACACTTAAGCTCAAACATGCCCCTCAGCTTCAACTTTTGGGTACTCAGACTTCCCCTACTCTACAAAATAAAAACAACATAAAACTGACACTAAAAAATAATGAAAAGATATACAAGCTGGGTTGCATCCCAACAAGCGCCTTATTTAACGTCGTGGCACGACTCTGCTACTCTGCTCAGGTTGGGCGCTTTCTCTTCTTCTTTCTCCCATGAAGCCTAGACTTTTTGCACGCTCTCAACGGGTCTCCTTTTTCATCTCTGGTTCTTTTCTCAATTATCTTTACACCCTCAGTTTGCAACACTAGCTCCTCTGGATTGCTGTCATTCACATAAGGACTCTGCTCTATCCCCTTCACGTCGACCACAGTAATCATGCACATGTCCTCATAATACTTTGGGAGTTTAAGTTCCTTGTACACATTAAAAGTGACCTCTTCATCGTCAACTCTCATTTTTAACTTCCCTGCCCTCACATCAATAATTTCTCCAATAGTAGCTATAATGGTTGCCCCAAAATAATGGGCACTTCCGCATCTGCCTCGTAATCAAGCACAATAAGATCAGCGGGAAGAATAAACTTTTGCACTCAAACTAGCACATCTTCAATAATTCCTTCCGGCATAATTAGCGACCTATCTGCTAACTGTAAGCTGATTGTGGTAGTTCTAACAACCCCCAATCCGAGTTTCTTGAACAAAGAATATGGCATCAAATTTATACTAGCCCCTAAATCACACAGGGCTCTACCAACTTCTTGTTTTCCAAGAGACAAAGGAATTGCGAAACTCCCAGGATCCTTCAACTTAGGAGGAAGTTTACTCTGAACTCTAGCACTACACTCTTCAGTAAGTGCAACTGTTTCAAACTCTGCATGTCTTCATTTAATTGCCACAATATCTCTGAGATACCTCACAAACTTCGGCACTTCTTGCAAAATTTCCACCTAAGGCAAATTCACACTCACTTGGCTCAACATATCTGGTATTTTAGGAACTGGCAAGTTGCCCCAATTGACGTTCCAAGTTTCTCATTGTTGCTGCTTGGGCCTGGTGATCAGCCATTATTTTCTGATTGAAAGCAAGTTGGCCGTGCATCATTCTCTTCATAATCTCCTCAAAGCTAGATGATTGTTCAGCCTGAGGTGGTCTGTATTGTTGTTGAGGTGCTTGAGGCCGATATTGATTCTGATTTCCTTGATTACCACCCCAAGAGAAATTTGGGTGGTTCCTCCAGTTGGGATAGTAGGTGGCCCCATACTGATTTTTTTGGCCTCGATTTACATTACCCACAAAATATACAGACTCTGGATTTGCTGGGCATAGATTGCTCATGTGACCCTCTCCACAAACTTCAAAAAATACCTGAATCTGTTGAACTGGTTGCACTGGCTGGGCCTGTTACTTGTTAATGATCAGGTTCATCTGATTGACCTGGTTAGTCAATGTAGAGACTTGAGTTGATAATGCTGAGACAACATCTATTTCAAGAACCCCTGGTGACTTCTGAACCATATTTCTCCCTATCTCACCTTGCCAGTCTGGATTTCTTTTGGAGAATTTATTCAGTAATGCAAATATTTCATCATAATTCTTCTCAACACTTGACCTCCGGCTGCTGCATCTACCACAATTTTTGTTTGCGGATGGAGCCCCACAATGAAAGTGTGAACTAACACCTCGTTTGTCTTATTGTAATGAGGGAAGTCTCTGAGTATCCCTTTGAACCTTTCCCATGTTGAATATAATGATTCACCCGTTTTCTGTCTAAAGGAGACTATTTCACTCCTGATCTCTGCAGTCTTTCCTGAAGAGAAGAACCTTGCCAGAAATTTTCTCGCCAGATCGTTCCATGTTGTGATGGAATTAGTTGGTTCTGCCTTCAGCCATCGCTGCTTCGCCCAATATAGAGAATGGGAAAAGCGTGAGCCTCACATAATCTGGTGTGACCCCGTTAGTGATATAAGTATCACTAATCTCCCAGAAGTTCAGGATGTGTTGTTGTGGATCCTCGTGTGGAAGACCCAAAACTTCCCGTTTGCGTGAAGTAGTTGGATCATGCTCTGTTTCAACTCAAAATGCCTAGTGATTCTGGGTTTCACGATGCTGGAGGTGACATTAGCAATACTGGGCATTGCCACCTTCTGAACAGCCATGTGTTGTTCCTCTTCCATGTTCGCAGGAAATCAGATGAAGTTCTGAATATTGTTTGTATCTCTTTCTTCTCGCAATCTCCTGTGAGATGATCTCTTAGGTTCGGGGTCAAAGTCATCAAGTATATCCTGGCTTCTGACCCTACGCATTCACTCAAAGTTCCTGAGATTGGAGCAAAAATCACGTAACGTTAGACTCAATGAAATAAACAATATACGTGGTCGTAGCAAGTAATATAATGTTAAATCAAATGTCGAACCCACAGGGACTTGCGTAAACTACTTGTTGAATCACTCTAATTGTTATTTAATGGAGCTCAAAACCAAAATCCAGGAATGTAACTAAATTATACTACGATTCTATGAACTAACTAATTATCAAGTGACAAGAATATTGTTGTGTGTATTCAGTAGAGAAAAATATTCCAGGGTTGTGATCAATTCACCACTCGTATTGCATTCTAATTAACTCTCCCTTTCATATAATTCACTCATGGTTGCTAATTACTGATAATTGCTCTCGTAGCCTTCTCCCGAAGTACTACTCGCCTATTCTCAATAGATTAACGCCTATATTCCTATGAAATTAATCTATTAGAACGTACTAAGATTACGATGTTTAATTAAGCACAGTGACTATGTATATTTCTATCCTAACCACAAACCCGCTCCCCTGTAGGGTTAAGATCGCGCTCTCTTCAAGTCTTCTCGAATATATATATGGCTTTCCCAAGCATAACATAGATAGTATATAGAACCAAATTGCTGGCCGAACAATCAAGCAATTAAACGCAGAATTTAAGAAATAACCATATATTTGACTGAACTATAATCAATGTTAAATTAATGTCGAATAACAATATTCATGGATAAACCACAACCCTAGAACAATGGGTGTGTAGGCACTCATGCTAGAATCAAACAATTGCATAAGTGTTGCATAAATGGAAAATACTAGAATAAGATGAAGAAAACTGATAATCATTTTCTTCCTCAATGATCTTGTGTGTATCTTCTCTCCATAAATGGCGTTCTCTCACAAAGTTGTGTTTTTGGGTCTATTTGTATGTTTGGGACAAACCCTAAACGTGTAGGAGACTTCTATTCACACCGGGAAACACTTAAAACCTTCAAAACTAGGAATTTACCGAACCAGGGACCCCAGGCGTTAAGCCCCAAATGCCAGCTATAGCCTGGGTAGGCCAGGCGTTTGGGCTCTAAGACCCCATTAACGCCTGGGCATGGCTGGCGTTTGGTGTCTACCGCCCCACTAACGCCTGGTTAAGAGCTATGGCCCGGGTTACTCCTTTTCGACTCTTGAGCTTATTTTTGACGTTTATGCACCCATTTAGCTCAGCTTTCATCTCCAATTCACCTACACATGAAATAGACCCCATTATGCACATAGAGCGTGTATTTTTATCACAAAAGCACATAAAATTTAAGGTACATAATTCTTAAAACTATGGATTATAGCCACGCATCACTTGCCACCTCCGAAGAAACTGAAAGATGTAATGAGTTTCTTAGGGCGTCTCAACTACATCAGCCGCTTCATAGCACACTCAACCGTGATATGTGAACCGATTTTCAAAATTATAAAGAAAGATGTTGCAACAAGGTGGACTGAATAATGCCAGAAAGCCTTTGACAAAATTAAGGAGTATTTATCTAAACCACCTGTTCTTGTCTCACCGGAACCAGGAAGACCTTTGCTGCTTTATTTGTCCGTACTAGATGGAGCTTTTGGTTGTGTTCTGAGACAACACGATGAGACGGGAAGAACGGAGCATGTCATATACTATGAGTAATAAATTTGCACCCTATGAAGCACGATACTCTTTGATTGAACCCACTTGCTGAACTTTGACATGGATAAATCAAAAGTTGAGGCACTACTTCTATACCTACACCACATATCTCATATATGGTTATAACTATAGAAATTCTTAAAAGGGACCCTTATGGAGTAAAAAGTACCCCAGGACCTAAAAGATAAAATTTTCCAGAATTGCGTGGGTCTGCGGTCCACTATACGATCGCAAATCAGGTATGCGGATAGCATAGTGGTCGCATACCTGGACAGTTGCTGTCAATTTTGAGGACAGCTATGCGGCCCATAATGCGATTGCATTTCACGAATGCAGGCCGCATATTTGTCGCATTCTTGCACCTTTATTTTTGCGGAGGTAGTTATGTGACGCTCTATGCGATAGCATAACAGGTATGCGGACCGCATAGTGGTCTCATACCTGGGCAGTCTACTTTCCTTTTTGGCCCATCTGAAGGCCATTTATGCGATAGGTATACGGACCGCATAACAGGAATGCGGTCGCATTCCTGACCGCATACCTGCTTCAGGGCTTCTAATTTCTAATTTTAAAATCCGACCCCCAGTTTAATAAAACACCCCTCCCCTTCATTTTTAAAGACTATCTGAACAAAATAGAGAGAAGTGAGAGTGGGTTCTAGTGAGAGAAGTCCTCCCACCCCATTTCCATTCAATTCTCAGGTTTTGGTTAAAAATGGAACACACATGAATTGGTTCTTGAAGATAAAAGCTAAGACTTGCATGCATGTTCATGATTTGCCATAATCTAGCAAAGGGAAGTAAGCTAGGGAAATCTTTCACTAAAAAGGGGTTAGTTAATCTAAAGGATCACATAGTGTTTGATAAAATGCCCAAATGAGTTCATGATTTCCAATTCTAAGTCTAAACATGGCATCTTGTAAATTATATTGGAGGCGATAGAAGGTCCGGTGGGTTGAGAATAGGTATTAAAGGGGAATTTCGACTCGAGGTATGTATGGCTAACTTTAATATTCGTAGAATCACCTTGTTGGTGTCCGAGGATTTGGTATGAGTTTCTGGCTTATGCATATATGAATCGATTGCTCTAATGTGTTGAGTCGTAAGATTCTGTTCTCTGATTGTCCTAGTTGATTACCATGCCACCATGATATATGAGATTGTGAAAAGGTGATTCTTTGTGCTTATTCTATCATGTGCAAAGCTCGTTAAATGTTCAATACATCGGTATGAGAGGATGTGCTGCAAAATGAAAGAAATGGTTACGAATTAAATTGTTAAATGTATCTAAGTGCTAAATGTTGTGTAGAAAGTAAGGGAAAGGAAATGTGGATTTATCTAATTGAATTATATGTTGATTGTATGCCGTATATGACTCACTGTTTGGTAAGGATTACTATGGCCTTGATTTCACATGGTTATTTGGTTGTTACGAATGTATATTATGGATGATGAAAATCCTTGTGATTGAATTGATTGATTGATATTGCTATCAAATGTGATTGTAAGGTGGGATCGGGTTGCACACCGAAACAGAAGTAATAAGGGTGTAATGTGATTGTAAGGTGGGATCGGTTTGCATGCCGCAACAGAAGTAATAAGGGTGTAATGTGATTGTAAGGTGGGATCGGTTTGCACGCCGCAACAGAAGAAATAAGGGTGGAATATGATTGTAAGGTGGGATTGGGTTGCACGCCCCAACAGGAGAACAATTGAAATAAGAAACTGTGGAACTCTCATTTGTGTTTCTTGTATCTCTGTGCAGTATTTGTTTGGTTTCTTTCACTGTCTCCTATCTGTGTATTGTTTGATTTTACTTAGAGTAAAGCTTGTTCATACATACTAGTACTATTCCATGCAACTAACATCCCTTTTGTCGGGGTCGCTACATCTTTTATATGGATGTAGGTGGTTCTATAGCAGGTAGCTCGATCCGCCGATAGCGGTGCCTTCCTTTCATCTCCTCAGCAGTTTTGTTGAGCCCCACTTCCTTTCGGGGTCATGCGTAGTCTATGCCATCTTCTTTTGCAAATTTTGTTCTGAAAGTTATAGTCGGGGCCTTGTTGCCAGAAAGTTTATATACTATTCTCCGTATCTTTAGAGGCTCCGTAGACATTATGTGGGTTGTATATATGTATTTGGGGTAGTTTTCATACTCATTTGTAATCACAATCCCGTATCGGGAGTGTTGTATTTTAGAATGTATGTTTTGGGAAGACTAAATATTGAAAACACTAAAAGAGGAAATTTGACTTATGTTGTAAACACATGCTTTGATTCTATTTTGTGTTTTCACTTATAAATGTACATTATGAACATGGGGAAATGTGTTGGGTAGGAAAGGCTATCCAGGTCCGCTTGACCGGTTTCATCTGGTTAGGCGCCGGTCTCGTCCCTCAGTTTTGGGGTGTGACAAGATATTGCTGAGCGAGTTCGACAGCATCTATGTAACTCAGAAGGCGGTCAAAGGTCAAGCGTTGGGAGATCATTTGGCAGAAAACCCTGTAGACGAAAAATATGAACCATTGAAAACGTATTTTCTCGACGAGGAGGTATCATTTGTGGGAGAAGATATCACCGAAGCATATAATGGTTGGAGAATGTTCTTCAATGGAGCTGCAAACTTCAAAGGGGTGGGTATCAGAGCTATCTTAGTATCAGAAACACACCAACACTATCCGGTATCCGCAAACCTTAGATTTCCATGTACCAACAATATGGCAGAATATGAGGCTTGCATCTTGGGACTCAGGTTGGTCGTTGACATGAATGTCTAGGAATTGTGGTTGATTGGAGATTCCGACCTTTTGGTGCATCAGGTTTTAAGAGAATGGGCTACAAACAACACCAAGATATTACAGTGTCTGCACTATGTACAGGAGCCGATCCAGAGGTTCACAAAGATATAACTCAAACATGTTCCGAGGGTTTAGAATGAGTTCGCAGATGCATTGGCCACTTTATCTTCCATAATACAACACCCAGACAAGAACTTCATCGATCCTATCCCAATAAAAATTCATAAGCAGCCAGCTTAATGTGATCGTGTTGAAGGAGGAAGTGATGGAAATCCATGGTTCCACGACATCAAAGAATACTTGGCAAAAGGAGAGTACCCGGAACACGCAAATCATACTCAGAAACACACACTCCGAAGGTTAGCCAACCACTTCGTTCAAAGCGCAGGGATTCTATATAGAAGGACTACTGACCTGGGGTTACTACGGTGTGTCGATGCCAAGGAATCATTCATATTGCACGAGGAAATACATGTCGTAACTTGCGGGCCGCGCATGAATGGTTTTTTCTCAGCCAAGAAAATACTAAGAGCAGGGTATTTCTGGATGACTATGGAAACAGACTGCATTAAGTACGTCTACAAGTTTCACCAATGTTAGAAACATGCTGATATGATATGAGTTCCACCCAATAAACTCAATGCAACAAGTGCACCTTGGCCTTTCTCTGCTCAGGGCATAGATGTCATCGGTCCAATCGAACCGCTACTTCAAATGGGCATAGATTTATTCTAGTGGTCGTAGACTATTCACAAAATGGGTTGAAGTCGCATCTTATAAAGTTGTAACTAAGAAGGTCGTTGCAGATTTTATTCGGGATCGCATTGTTTGTCGATTCGAAATACAAGAGTCAATCATCACCGACAACGCTGCCAACCTTAACAATGATCTGATGAAGTCTATGTATGAGACCTTGAAGATCAAGCATAATAATTCCACAGCATACAGGCCGCAAATGAACGGAGCTGTAGAAGTTGGGAACAAAAACATCAAAAAGATATTGAGGAAAATGGTGGATAATTACAAACAATGGCACGAGACGCTACCATTTTATTTGCTTTGATATCGTACCACAGTTCGCACATCAACTGGGGCAACTCCTTATTTATTGGTTTATGGTACTGAAGCGGTTATCCCTGCCGAAGTAGAAATCCCATCTCTAACAATCATACAAGAAGCTGAGCTCAGCGACGAAGAATGGGTACAAAGCCGCTATGAACAACTAGCCCTCATTGATGGAAAGAGAATGAATGCAGTATGTCACGGTCAATGGGAACAGCTTTCAACAAAAAGGCCAGACCAAGGCAATTCACACTGGGGAAGTTGGCGCTAAAGCGAATCATCCCGCATCAAGATAAAGCTAATTTTCACCCAATTGGCAAGGTCCCTACATGGTTCATCGGGTATTAACAGGAGGAGAACTTATACTTGTAGAAATTGACGGAGAGATTTGGCCAAAACCTATCAACTCATACGCATCCAAGAGATATTATGTTTAGGATTGTTTACATTTCTTCATTTGATGTAACTGAACTATGCTTGACCTGATTCCCGTTTAAGAGGGGATATGTAGGCAGCCATGTGGGTCCGATCACATCTTAATAAATTCTTCATTTCCCCATGATCAGAAATTGGGGCAAGATCGCAAGTTCAACCAAATTTGTCATATGCGGAACACCCAAAAAATGTTGTCAGAAGTATGCATCTAAACTGGGGCAGAATTTTGAGAAGGACCCTCAAAATTCTAAGGCAAGGAGGTCGCAATGTCTCTAGAATGTGTTATAGCCACCGGTTCATCTAAATTATTTGAAATCACATACTACTATATTTAAAATAACTATATTTATCAAATGCATGCATATTTTTCAAAAACTTTATTTCTATGACAGCCGGATGCTACCCAGGGTAACTCAAACAGGAGCTCAAGATAAGAGCAAAGGCAAAACAGAAGACAAAGGCGCGAACCAACCTTCCCCCACATAAATCACAATTTTTCTTTCGATGCAGGAACAATAAGACAACAATATCCACAGACACATCAAGTCACTGCCTTCAGGACAACAAATTATCTAGCGCAAACATCTCTAGCTAAGAAATACTTTAGTTTCTCACTATCACTCATCGTTTTCTTGCATGAGGCTAAGCATTGACTCCCTAATTGCATAAGGCTAAGCACTACCTTTCCTTACATGAGACTAAGCATTGTCTCCTCTTTTCATGAGGCTAAGCATTGCCTCCCTAATTGCATAAGGCTAAGCACTTCCTTTCCCTGAATGAGACTAAGAATTGTCTCCTCTTTGCATGAGGCTAAGCATTGCCTCCTTGATTGCATAAGGCTAAGCAATGCCTTTCCCTGCATGAGACTAAGCATTGTCTCCTGTTTCAATAAGGCTAAGCACTGTCTTTCCCTGCATGAGGCTAAGCATTCTCTCCTCTTTGCATGAGGCTAAGCTTGCCTCCTTAATCGCATAAGGCTAAGAAATGTCTTTCCCTACATGAGAATAAGCATTGTCTCCTCTTTGCATGAGTCTAGGCATTGCCTAACTAATTGCATAAGGCTAAGAACCGCATTTCCCTGCATGAGACTAAGCATTGTCTCCTCTTTGCATGAGGCTAATCATTTCCTCCCTAATTGCATAAGGCTAAGCACTGTCTTTCCATGCATTAGACTAAGCATTATCTCCTCTTTGCATGAGTCTAAGCATTGCCTCCCTAATTGCATGAGGCTAAGCATTGCCTCCCTAATTCCACAAGGCTAAGCATTGCCTTTCTCTGCACAAGACTAAGCATTATCTTCCCTTTTGGCATAAGGCTAATCATTGCCTTTTCCTCGCATAAGATTAAATATTATCTCCACTACGCCATTTAAGACCTAGCATTATCCTTTGTTCACCTTAGGCTAAGCACTGCCCTCATCTTACACAAGACTAAGCTTTGTCTTGTCTTATCTTCGCATATGACCAAATATCATATATTTGCATTTCATGGGCTGAAACATCGCCATTTTGTCCAAAAGCGCCATAGTCTGAAGGCACCATCCTCATAATCGGAAGATACCATTCTATGGCCTGAGGATCTCTCAAAAGTGCACATCCTTATTCAAAGGCGTCATGGTCCAGAGGCAGCATCCTCATGGCCCAAGGACATCATTTCATGGCCTACGAATCCCTTATCACATGATTCATGGCCCAGGACGTCATGGTCTAAGGACATCATCCTCACCGTCCAAACACAAACTTAATGGTCCAAAGAGAATTTGCATCATGTTTAAATTCTGGAAATAACCCATATATATTCGCATGCGCTATGTTTAAGTTTTGCAGGTAATCCAAGAAGTAACTGTTCTCCAAATGGGAGCAATCTTCGCACTGGTCTCCGTTCACAGCATTCACAACGTTCACATCCTTCGATTGTTTCAAACGTAACCAACCACCATCAATTACCCGCAGTTTACTCTATGACCGTTTCGATATTCACTCTACAACACATCCATAATGTTTCAAATTCACATTGATGACTCCGCATAAATTCACCCGATATTGTCCTACCCAGAAGAACCCTTTCCGAAACATACGACCATTCCTATAACAACTCCATCGATTTCGCTCACCGTTGGATCCAGAACTACACATGGCCTAATTCCCGTAACACCAGGTATATGTAGGCAACTCAAGAACCAGGGTTCGACCCCCATTTTTTCAAAATCACATCATCCCTCATTCAATTCGGCCAAAATTGGTCATCATTTTTTCTTTATCCGACAACTCTTTCATCATTCTCGGGTAAAGAGGGGCAGTTGTTGATACCCAATTTTGCTGTCATATTTTCTCAAATAGTATATATAATTTCAAACATTATTTTTTTTAGTTTACAAATTTATACAAGTATTTTCTATAATTTGTTATAATTTTTAGAGCTTTAAAATTAATTTTTGTATTTAAATCACATAAAGTTTAGTAATTATTCCTTTAAATTATTTGTGATGACTTAATCATCCAAAATTACCATTTTTCATCCCTATATATGTCTCATAATATTTTAACTTCATAATTACATTAGCATTTTAAACCTATTTGCACAATTTTGCAATAATAGCCTATATTCATATACAAATGCTCTTTATTTATATTATATGTGTCAAAATAGCATTTTTATAATTTTATAATGATGAATTATTATTATTTAATCATTTCTGTGCATAAATAATAATTTTATTTATTTATTAATCATTTATATAAATTATTTTTTGATAAATTTGGTGTATTTAAATAGTAATCCAACCTCTAAACAATTTTCTAGACAAAATTGGTCCAATGACCTAAGCCCAATGACCCTAAACCCAACCCGCTCGGACCCCTCTAAAATGACCTGCCTCAGTCCCTTTTTAAAACCCTGGAAATTTATCTCTAAGATCAACGGCCCACGATTAACACCCCCCCCCCAATTTTTAATCCTAGAGACTTATTATTCTCTTTATAGTTGCCTTCACACTCTCTCCAACCTTCCCTCTTCTTCCGCAAATCCTGGCCACTGCATCTCTCAACCTTTCCAATCTGGCTCTAAAATGAAATCAATCATTGATTCACTTACCTTATTGGTATCCTCTCACTATTGGTCGTCCATTTGTGGCGCTACTTAGGTGATTGCCTAAGTTTGGCAAGTGAGATCTTCTGAGATCGGACTAAAGTGGCTTGAATCCTTGATTCTGAGCATTATTTCATCTATATACACTCAGTACCATGCTACATGAGTCTGATTCAGTGAAATCTCTACCGATTTGTGTTCTCCCTCTTGAACTACTGTTTACCCGTTTTCTCTCCTAAATTGATCTGAAGTGATTTTGTATGCTTTCTTTCCCTATTTTAGGTTTTATTTACTTTTTTTCCTTGTTTATTCGTCCAATTTTTCTACTATGTAAACCCCTCCCCATTCCCCTTTAGGACAGACCTTAATCGATATACTTTCACTAAAAATTGGAACATTGTTATGTGATTCCCTCATTCTCTTGTTCTGTAATTTGTTCTTGGCCAGCTGAAAGCCAAGGCCACTAATATTTTAGTGTTCGAACTTTCTATTGGTGCAAGCATTGCCCGGGGTTCTTTTGAAGCTCGTAAGAACTTTGACGCATTGAGATTATGGGTTCTTATGGATCTTTTGTTCTTTATTATTGTCCGTTTAACTGGTAAGTCGCTTGACCTTTTGCAATTTCATTTTTATGTGTCTCTGATTTGCATGTGTTCGCACTTCTCAAATCTATGGCTTAATGTGTCTCTGGGTTACTTTTATGCACAACTCTGTTAACGTTACACTCGTTTTAAGTCTCTTTAGCATTTAACTTCTCCTAATGCAACTAGTTCTGAGATTGTCTATGTCTAACTTGGATAACCTGAACCTTCCTAAGCTCGTTTAGCTAGTGCAATGATGCCTGAGTGTTCATGAATATGTTTACCTACTTTGTCCTGAATCTCAGTAGTGAATGCCTCACATTTGTAATAACATGTGACTTGTTTCTCTTCTATTTTTGTCACTCAGTATGCCCACTTAATACCATACCCCTTTAGTTATTGTTTGAGGTTTTAGAACAGTCACCCCAACTTTTTTTTCGTACCATCTTTTGAACGGTTTCATGATATTAGGATGAACCACTGTCATAACTGGGACCTTTATTAGTTAATTAGTCTACTATGTCAACACATGAATGCCTAAATTTGCTATGAGTTTGCTTTCTCACTCTATTATAAATCTCTATAATGATAGAATTGCATACCTAATGTGTTTTAAGACCTTTTCTATCAACTATGATCTACTCCCCCGCAGCATGTCTCTCTTTTTCTTAGACTTATATCCTTAATAGCTGTTTGGAAACCTTTAGAATGGCCATCTTAGTTTGTGTTTCCATGCCATGTTTGGCATAATTAAGACCTTTAGGCTTCAAATATCTAAGTCAGTGCCTTATTTAAGCTTATTGGTATTATGCACCTGTGTATGATAACTCATGTCAATCTCAAAAACTTATTTCTCCCCTAACTCTTTAAATATGTGGTTGTTTATCTGTTATTTTGCTAAGTGTTGAAATCCTGCTGAACCTGTTTCTAAGTCTTGTGACTTGTTTGATTAGCTGCTCTGCATGCTCAACTTTTCTATGTCTACTTTAATCTATAAGTGCATTTCCTTAACTCCTGTCCCTCATCCATTGTCCCCTCTCCCTTATATGTTACGTATGCTATTCTGAACCTCTCATTCTTAGGCGGTTGAAAGCCAAGGCCACCAAGGCTCTCACTACTGACCTCCCTAGTGTGAGCAATGCTCGGTCCATTTGAGACCCTTGTGAACTCTGACACACTCGGATTTGGGTCTTTAGTCACTTTCTCTACTACTAAAACCTGAATTATCCCAATTCCTTCTTCCTATTGTCTAATGAACATGTAAGCTGGTTGGGTAATATGGTTGCTCTATGGTTGTGTAATTTGTCTTTGAGCTCTTCTATGGATTCTGAGTTGTGCTGAGGAACATGGTTCCTTGTTGAAAATCTGGGTATACCACGAGAGAATTGTTGAAGACTCAGACAGTGTTGGGTATTTCTTTTGGGCCCGCTATGGGCCTATTGACATTATTTGTATAATATTTGTAATCTTATTCATTATTGGGCCTGTAATAACTCTGTAATAAGTAATTGGGGTGTTAGTAAAAAAATGGGGAACGGGTAAATTCTGATGTTTGCATGCGAGGGTAGAAAAACATGCCTATAGGATTCAATGATTTATTTGTTATATATATCTTTCACTCTCTACGTGCACTGTAGAAATCATGTCATTAGGTTAAATATATCTTTCACACTACTTGTCTACTAGCAAAGCCTGAACTCAAATGCTTCAATTATCCTTGTTGCTACATGTTATTAGAAAACCTGCCCATAGGAAATAAATATCGTTGAACTTTCCTTCAATTTGCATTGTTGCAGCATATCCACTAGAGATCATGCCTATAGGATTTTAATCATTTCATTTGTTATTGTATCGAACTATTCACCTAGAAAACATGACTATAAGGTTAAAGTATAACAATAAAATCGGCTTTAAGTGCCAATCATTAGAGATCCTGTCTATAAGTTATAACTATTCGCCTTATTAATTGTTATTGTTGCACTTCTCGATACTATTTGTTGCTCACTTAGGCTGCTGTCAAAAGCATGAGTAATTTTGGGCTTTCTCCAATAGATTTCACTGTCTTAGCACGTAAATCACTTAGACACAGCATCTATAGGGTTAATAACTGGAAATCTGCAATTTCCATGATCAGTACGCGATAACTGTACAATCCTGTTTATGAGTAGCACCTTGCATCTGAAATTGTCTGCATGTTTTAATTCGAAGTCACATAGAGATCATGTCTATAGAGCTTAAGGTTCTTAATTCTGAACAGCCTAACATGAAAAACGGTTTCGTGTGCATTTGTTGTTTAAATGTGGAGGCTAACTTGAGCCCTTAACTGCCCATATTTGAAGTTCAATAAGTGCTTTGTATCTCGACTAGTCTTGACATTTCTGAACAGCCTAAGAAGGTCTAGAACCACCAAGTAGAGGTCCAATACCTCTTGGACCATAGGTATGGGACGGGTAGTGCACACATAGAGCACGACACAGAATTGAATTAGAGTGCTTTAGGTGAACAACTCTAACACAGTAATTGGGTAGAAGGAGATGATAGTCTGCGACCACTGAATAATATGAGTAACTTCCTACCTTAAGGGAGTTACGAAGTATTATTTATGTTTCACGAGTTGATCCTTTAGGATAAAAAACATAGGAAACCCCCCCCCCCCTTTTATATGTTGTTATTAGATCTAAATAGTTGTATTCTTATATTCGTATTAAGATCTGTACTAATCACATTGTAATAAAATTCTTTGACCTTTAAATTTTCTTTGTTTATTTGATCACTTAGCTTAATTATAATCCACATAATCTTAAGTTCGTCCAGTACCCATAGTTGTAGACCTCGAAGAGTGCCTAACACCTTCTCTTTGAGGTAATTTGAGCCATTACCCGATCTTTGGTGGCGTCGACTAGTCAAACGGAGTTAATATGCATAATAGGTGCGCTAACGCACCTCAAAATCGTTAGGTGGAGACTCTTCTCCTTTTAATACTCTATCTCCCATTCTAAAAGGAGTTTTCACACGACGAAATTCCCAAATTTATTTTCCCAAAGTTTAACAATTTATATTTCTATCCAATGAAGCAATATCAATTATTATTAGCTCCAAAGATTTATCATGTGCAACTCATGCCGAGGTCGTACGGCCCAATCCAACATAAAATATTGAAACTGCCCACTGCCGAGGGTCGAACGAAACGAACCATAGATGCATCTATCTGCTACCGAGGCATTCAGCCCGCTCCACAAAAAGAGAAAATATATTAAAACAATCAATTCAAGATTTATCAAGGGGCAAATATTCAAAGAATTACCAATTCTCATTAATGGTCAATAAATGAAGTTTAACCTGTTACGATTCATTTGTCAAGTTTCAATATGATTTAACCAATTAAATTAACAAGTAGGGTGCAAATATCACAAATATAACCTAGACTACCCCGACATAAGTACAATTAGTAGCTACATACGGGCTCTAGTCACCTCGTGCGTGACGAGAGCCCGTACATAGCCTCCACAAATAGAAGAACGTATTAAATCAATTCACCTATGGGGTTAATTCCCTCTTACAAGGTTAGAAAAGAGACACACCTCGCTCCAAAGTTCCATAACGGCCTCCGGTGCCACTCTAACACCTCAAACCAAAGCTTGACGGTCCAAAACTATGCAAAATATGTGTAAACCAAATCAAAATATGTTCTAACACCCATAATTAATCTATTTAAATGATTTCCAACCCCGTTCAAAAAGTCAATAAAAATTAACTTCGAGCCCACGTGCCCGGATTCCGAAAATTTTCGAAGATAAACATTACCCGTGGCACCACGAACTCAAATATATAATTTATTCTCAATTTCATGCCCAATCTCGTGGTCAAAATTCAAAAATTACTAATTTCTAGGTTTTCTACCAAAACCCCAAATTTCCACTAAATTTCCATGTTAAAATCTATATATAATCTAAGTATTTAACTTGCAATAGATGGGAATCACTTACCTTGACATAGATGATGGAGATGGAGCTCCAAAATCACTTGTTGGTCGGACCCCATGGAGGAAATGAGACAAAACCGATTTTGCAAACTTATACACTGCCCAGGCGACCCTTCTTCGCGTTCGCGATCCCCCCATCGCGTTCGCGATGAACAAAATCATTTCCTAACTTTTCTCAGATAGCCTCTAGTATAATGGCCATAACATTTTGTACAAAACTCCAAAATAACAAATGGTTAAAAATATGAAAACTAGACACCAAGATCTACAACTTTCATGTTTCGGTCATCTCCCAATACCTTATAAATTTTGAGATATAATCTGCCAAAGTCAGCCATGTGCAACACAAATTTCTTCTTCGCGGTTTCCAAACATCTTCCCAGATAGCCTGTAGTGTACCAACCATAACATTTTGTACACGACTCCAAATGTCAAATGGTTTGATTATGAAACTAAAATCAAGGAGCTACAACTATCATTTTTGGATCATCTCCAAATTACTTATAGATTGCGAGATATAAGCTTCCAAAGTCGGACGACGGACAGCAAGATTTCCTTCTTTGCGAACGCGAGAATCTCTTTGCAAACACGAAGAACAGAGTCCCAGCAGAAAAATCCTTCTTTGCAAATGTGAGAGGCTCCTAGCGAACACGAAGAGCAACACCAGACATTAGAAAACCAGCATCTAAAGTAGCCCAAAATAATCCGATAACACCCGAAACATACCCGAAACACACCCCGAGGCCCCCGGGACCCCAACCAAATATATCAAAAAGTCCTAAAACATCATACGAACTTAGCTGAGGCCTCAAATCACACCAACCAACATCGAAACCATGAATTTCACCCCAATTCAAGCTTAATTAACTTTAGAACTTCAAACTTCTATATTCTCTTACGACCCAGAATTCCCACCGTCGGGACCATGATGGCGCCTGACATTTCATTTGGTAGGCAAGCCAATGTTAGAGGGTTCTTATTTCCAACTTTAGCCATATTTAATGATAAGAACAATCAAGCTAAACAGAAACTAAAATAGCTTTGCGGAACAACATAAACCCGTAATATCTGAAACATTTAGGATCTGGAGTCACAACTCACGAGCTACTATGATTTACTACAAACAGAGTCTGAAAAGGAAATACATTATTCTGAAGTAAAAAAACAGTAAACGATAAAACTAGGAAGAGACTCCAGGGTCTGCGGACACAAGAAAATCTACCTCGGGTCTCCTAGCAGCGAATCCAGCAGCTAACCTCTCGATCAACTAGGGTCGGTACCAAGATCTGCACAACAAGTGTAGAGTGTAGTATGAGTACAACCGACCCCATGTACTCGTAAGTGCCGAGTCTAACCTCAACAAAGTAGTGACGAGGCTAAGCCAAGACACCTACCAATTAAGTTGTGCAGATAACAGCATATATACAAAACTAACGGTAAGAAAAAGCTAGACAAGTAATATAGGAAGGGAGACATACTGAGGGAATACAAGATAGAGAATCACAACAGTAATGATAACATGGACAGACAATATACCTTGAACCAAAAAAGAACAAGTAATCACAGTAAAGGAAAATGCACGGCATCACCCTTCGTGCTTTTAATCTCAACCTCACCATATAAATCAATAGAAATGGCACGGCATCAACCTTCATGCATTAGCTCTCATAACATGGCACGACATCACCCTTCGTTCTCTTAACACTCTCAATATGGCACGACATCACCCATCGTGCATTAACACTCACAATATGGCACGGCATCACCCTTCGTGCATTAACACTTACCATAAAGCAATGAACAAATAACAACAGGGAGATAGAAATAACAAGAACAAGCCTTACTTCAATATTTAGTTCCACAATACCACCCTCATGCTTTCACCCGACAACAACGCATAAGTAGTCGTCACCTCACATATATGTTGTACCCAACGTCTAAACATGAAGCAAGTAGACAAACAAGTCCTATGACCTCAAATCAAGGTTAACCACGACACTTACCTCGCTCCAACGACCAAACTCAAAGCTCAACCACGGTTTTTCCTTTCACACAAGCATTTGAACCAATAGAATCTAGCAAATTACCAACCAAACATTTTAATTTAAGCCTTAGGAACTACCCACGATTGTAAAGAGTTCAATTTAGGTCATATTGAAAAAGTCAACACCCGGGCCTGCTTGGTCCCAACCCGAAATCAGACCAAAACCCGATTACCCATTCACCCCAAGCCCGGTTATGTTATTTGTTTTGAAATCCGACCTTAATTTGAGGTTTAAATCCTAATTTTTCAAAAATTCCTAATTCTACCCAAAACCCCCAATTTCCACCATGAACACTTTAGACTTTAGGTAAATCTTAAGAAAAGTAGTGAAAGATTGGAAGAAACTAGTTTAGAATCACTTACCAATGATTTGGGGAAGAAACTTTCTTTGAAAAATCGCCTCTAGTGTTTCTAGGTTTGAAAACTTGAAGAATGAATCAAAAATCCCGTCTAAGTCTCATTTTGGTCAGTTGGAGGTATCGCATTTTCGACCTTTGCAAAGCCGCAAATGCGAACAATCCTTCACAAATGCGAAGAATGCCCTAGGCCTGCTGTCATCGCAAATGCGAACCAGTGTTAGCATATGCGGATTGTGAGGATTGTAAATGCGACCCTGAGCTTCACAATTGCAAAGGTCCACCCCCCCCCCCCCCCNCCAAACCTTGCAAATGTGAAGTCTACAAATCTGATACACCAGCTGCTATGTTTTCCAAGTTCAATTCACTTTGTAGCCTATCTGAAACTCACCCGAGCCCTCGGGGCTCTAAATCAAAAGTGCACACAAGTCCAAAAATATAATACGAACTTGCTTGTGCGATCAAATCGCCAAAATAACACCTAGAACTATGAATTGAACATCAAATCAAAAAATTTCAAGAAAATTTTGAAACTTCTATTTTCACAACCGGAGGTCCGAGTCACGTCACACGAACTCTGTTTTTCACCAAATTTCACAGACAAGTCATAAATATTGTATTGGACCTATACCGGGTTCTGGAACCAAAATACGGACTCGTTATCCAAAGAGTCAAACTTTGATCAAACATTTCAAATTCATTAAGCCTTTAACTTTCAAATTTTGAAAAAGTCCAATATCTTGGGCTACGAACTTCGAAATTCGATTCCAGGCATACGCCCAAGTCCCAAATCACAGTACGGACCCATCTGGACCGTCAAAGCATGAATCTAGGTCCATTTACTCAAAATGTTGACCGAAGTCAACTCAAATGAAGTTTTTAAGAAAAATTCTTATTTTTCTCAGTTTTTAACATAACATCTTTCGGGTAACACGCTCAGACTGCACACGCAAATCGAGGATGGATAAAATGAGATTTTAAAAGCTTAAAAGCGCAGAATTGGGTTATAAAACATAAGATGACCTTTCAGATCATCACATTCTCCACCTCTAAAACAATCGTTCGTCCTCAAACGGACATAGAAAAGTACCTGAACTGGTGAAAAGGTGGGGATATCTACTCCGCATGTCTGACTCGGACTCCCAATTAGCAGCCTCGAAGGGCTGACCTCTCTAATGCACTCGAACTGAAGGATAACTCTTCGACCTCAACTGACGAACCTACCGGGATTGAATAGTTTCCGGCTCCTCCTCGTAAGTCTAATCCTTATCCAACTAGGCCGAGATGAAATCTAACACATGGGACGGATTGCCGTGATACTTCCAAAGCATGGACACAACCGGATGAACTGCTGATAACTTCGGTGGCAACGCAAGCCTGTAAGCCACCTCTCCCACTCTCTCCGGAATCTTAAAGGGCCAGATGTACCTAGGGCTCAACTTGCCCTTCTTTCCGAACACCATTACACCCTTCATGGGTGATACCCAGAGCAACACTCTACCCCCGACCATGAATTCAACATCACAAACTCTACGGTCGACATAACTCTTCTACATGGACTGAGCTGTGTGAAGTCGGTCCTGAATAAACTTGACCTTATCCAACGCATCCTATACTAGGTTCGTACCCAAGAACCGAACCTCCCCTGGCTCGAACCACCCAACTGGCGACCGGCACCACCTGCCGCATAATGCCTCAAGGAGCCATCTGAATGCTCGACTGGTAGTTGTTGTTGTAGGCGAACTTTGCAAGGGGCAAGAACTGATCCCACGATCCTTCAAAGTCTATAACACATGCGCAGAGCATATCCTCCAATATCTGACTAGGGTGCTCGGGCTGTCCGTTTGTTTGAGGATGAAACGTTGTGCTCAACTCGTCTTTCATGCCCAACTCATGTTATACTGCCCTCCAGAAGTGCAAGGTGAACTGCGTACCTTGATCAGAAATGATAGACACGGGCACACTGTGAAGATGAACAATCTCGTGAATGTAGATCTATGCTAACCACTCTGAAGAATAGGTAACTGCCACCGAAATAAAATAAGCTAACTTGGTCAGCCTGTCCATAATGACCTAAACTGCATCAAACTTCCTCTAATTCCGTGGGAGTCCAACAACGAAATCCATAGCGATACGCTCCGACTTTCACTCAAGAATCTTTATCTTCTGAAACAAACCACCAGGTCTCTGATGCTCATACTTTACTTACTGACAATTTAGACACCGAGCTACATAAGAAACTATATCCTTCTTAATCCTTCTCCACCAATAATGATGTCGCAAATCCTGATACATCTTTGCGGCGCCCGGATGATTAGAATATCGGTAACTGTGGGACTTCTCAAGAATCAACTCATGAAGTCCATCCAAATTAGGCACACAAACATGACCCTGCATCCTCAAGACTCCATCATCTCCAACAGTAACCTGCTTGGCACCACCATGCCGCACTATGTCCCTAAGGACCAACAAATGAGGGTCGTCATATTGCCGATCTCTGATGCACTCAAACAAAGAAGACCGAACGACTATACAAGATAGAACACAGCTGGGCTCTGAAATATCCAACCTCACACTGGTTGGTTAAAGTCTAAACATCTTATGCAAGTTGCCTCTCACCGACTGGAATGAAAGCAAGTCTGCTCATACTCTCAACCTTTCTACTCAAGGTGTCGACCACCACATTGGCCTTCCCGCGATGATACAAAATGGTGATATCATAGTCTGTCAATAGCTCCAACCACCTCCTCTACTTCAAATTGAGATAATTTTGCTTGAACAAATACTGAAGGCCCTGATGATCTGTGAAGACATCACACGATACAACGTAAAGATAGTACCTCCAAATCTTCAGCACATGAACAATGGCTAACAAATCTAAATCATGGACAGGGTAATTCTTCTCATTGATCTTCAACTGCCACGTTGCATATGCAATCACCCTGCCCTCTTNTCCAATGATCTGTGAAGACATCACACGACACAACGTAAAGATAGTACCTCCAAATCTTCAGCACATGAACAATGGCTGACAACTCTAAATCATGTACAGGGTAATTCTTCTCATTGATCTTCAACTGCCATGTTGCATATGCAATCACCCTGCCCTCTTGCATAAATACCGCACCGAGCCCAACACGTGACGCATCATAATATGCCGTATAAGATCATGAACCTGTGGGAAACACCAACACTGGCGTTGTAGTCAAAGGAGTCTTATGCTTCTTAAAGCTCGCCTCACACTTGTCAACCTTGTCAACGGGGCTACTATAGATAAAAACCCCTCCATAAATCGACGATAATAGCCCGCCAAACCCAAGAAACTCCTGATCTCCGTAGCTGAATTGGGTCTAGGCCAGTTCTGAACTGCCTCAATCTTATTAGTATCAAGCTGAATGACCTCTGGTGATACAACATGCCCCAAGAAAGTGACTGAATCCAACAAAAACTTGCACTTTGAAAACTTAGCATATAAGTGGATGTCTCTCAGAGTCTGAAGTACAACCCTAAGATGTTGCCCGTGCTCCTATCGACTGCGGGAGTAGATCAAGATATCATCAATAAAGACAATCATAAAGGAGTCCAATTAAGGCTTGAACATTCGGTTCATCAAATCCATAAATGTTGTTGGGGCATTTGTAAACCCAAAGGACATCACTAGAAACTCATAATGCCCGTACTGAGTCCGAAAAGCCGTTTTAGGGACTTCGGATACCCTAATCCTCAAATTATGGTAGCCAGATCTCAAATTAATCTTTGAAAACACCTTGGCACCCTGAACCTAATCAAATAAGCCATCAATCCTCGGTAATGGATACTTGTTCTTGATGGTGACTTTGTTCAACTGCCGATAATCTATGCACATCCTCATCGATCCATCCTTCTTCTTCACGAACAACACAGGTGCACCCAGGGAGAGACAATAGCTCTAATGAAGCCCTTATCAAGCAAATATTGTAACTGTTCCTTCAATTCCTTCAACTCTAGCGAGGATATACGGTGTGGCGGGATGGAAATGGGCTGAGTGCCCGGAGACAAATCAATATAGAAGTCAATATCCCTATCGAGTGGCATCCCCGGCAGGTCTGCAAAAAATACCTCTGGAAACTCACGAACAACTGGAACCGAATCCATGAAGGAACCTCCCTACTAGAATCGCGAACATATGCCAATTAAGCTAGACACCCTTTCTCGACCATACACCGAGCCTTCATATAAGAGATAACCCTGCTGGTAGAAATTCAAGGAGTCCTCCTCCACTCTAATCGAGGCAACCCGGTAAGGATGAGGTCACCATCTTAGCGTGACAGTACAATATAGTGTAATAAGGTGACAGCTAATCCATGCACAAAATGACATCAAAATCGACCATATCAAGAAGTAGAAGATTTACACTAGTCTCAAGACTCCCAATGGTGACTACACACGAAAAATAAACATGATCAACCACAATAGAATCCCCCATAGGTGTGGACACATACATAGAGGAACTCAAAGAAACACGAGGCACAACCAAATATGAAGCAAAATAGGATGACACATAGGAGTAAGTAGAACCCGGATCAAATAGAACTGAAGCATCTCTACTGCAAACTGAAACAGTATCGTTGATAACGGCATCAGATGACTCAACCTCAGGCCTGGCTGGAAAAGCATAGCATCGGGACTGGGCTCCACCACTCTAAACTACATCTCTAGGACGGCCCCTAGCTGGCTGGCCTCCACCTCTAGCAGCCCGTCCTCCAACTCTAATGGTCGGACTACCACCTGCGGCTGCCTGACCTCTACCTGTAGTTGGCTGAGCGGGCAATGCAGCACCTGGTACCGAGACTATGGCACGAGAACCCTGATGCTGTTAACTGCTTGGTGCACGAGGGTAAAACCTAGCAATGTGCCTCGGATCACCACAAGTATAACAGGACCTAGGCAACTATGGTTGCTGGCGGTGAAACTAACCATGTTGACCTGAGTAACCACCTTGAAAACTCTAGAGCGGAGGTGCATTAATAGGAGCTGGTGGTGCATTGTCAGCTAGTTGATCACTATAAGGCATATGAGGACCACGACCACCTGGAGCACTGTGGGATGCCTGGAGTGCTTAATGAAATGGCCTAGGAGGATAGCCTCTACCAAAATTACCCCTGCCTCTAGATGAGGCACCGCTGAACCCACCCGAATGGAGAGGTCTCTTGTTAGACCCCTGACCTCCCTGAGCAAGAACCACCTCGACTTGCCTCGCGACATTGGCAGCCTCCTGAAAAGAAATCTCACTCCCAATCTCCTTATCCGTCTGCAATCTGATAGGCTGAGCAAGTCCCACAATAAACCTCCTCACCCTCTCTCTCTCTCTCCCGGTAGGAAGTAGAAGAAGAGCATGACGGGCCAAATCAACAAAACGGGTCTCATACTGAGTAACAGCCATACTGCCCTACTGAAGACGCTAGAACTGATGGTGATGCTCTTCTCTCAATGTGATAGGGAGGAACTTCTCTAGGAAGAGCTAAAATAACTTGTCCCAAGTAAGAGAAGGTGAACCGGCTGGTCTGGTCAACGAATAATCTCTTAACCTTTTCTTGGCGGAACTAGTCATCCGAAATGCAGCAAAATCGACCCCATTGGTCTCTACTATACCCATATTCTGTAGCACCTCATGACAGTTGTCAAGATACTCTTGGGCTGAGGATGCACCTCTGAAGTGAACTGGAAAGAGCTTGGTGAACTTGTCCAATCTCCATAAAGCCTTAGAAGACATAGTTGGCCCATCGCCGGCCTGTCCAATCTCCACTAATGGGGGTTGTTTCTCGGGCTCTGGGCTGAGCCCTGCCCCTGCCTCGGCCTCGACCTCAACCTCTGCCCCTCGTAGGAGCTATCACTGGAGGCGATACGTGTTCTCGCCATCTGTGAGAGAATAAGAGTAGAAGAGTTCAATTAGCATTGAGAGAACAAAATCGCAAGACAGAGAAGAATAGAAATGAAATTTGTTCCTAAACTTCATAGCCTCTGGAACATAAGTACAGACGTCTCCGTACCGATCCTCCAGACTCTACTAAGCCTGCTCGTGAATTGTGATACCTAGGAAACCTAGTGCTCTAATACCAACTTGGCACGACCCGGAATTCCCACCATCGGGATCTTGATGGTGCCTAACATTTCACTTGCTGGGTAAGCCAACGTTAGAGGGTTCTTAATGCCAACTTTAGCCATTTTTAACGATAAGAACAATCAAGCTAAACAGAAACTAAAACAACTTTGCGGAACAACATAAACCTGTAATATCTTAAACAATTAGGATTTGGAGTCACAACTCACGAGCTATTATGATTTGCTACAAACAGAGTCTGAAAAGGAAATGCATTGTTCTGAAGTAAGGAAACGGTAGTGCCGATACCAAGATCAGCTAGGGCCGGTAACAAGATCTGCACAAGAAGTGCAGAGTGTAGTATGAGTACAACCGACCACATTTACTCTTAAGTGTCGAGTCAAACCTCGACAAAGTAGTGACGAGGCTAAGACAAGACACCTACCAATTAACCTGTGTAGATAACAACATATATACAAAAATAACGGTAAGTAAAAGCTAGACAAGTAATATAGGGAAGGAGACATACTAAAGGAATACAAAATAGAGAATCAAAACAGTAATGATAACATGGACAGCCAATATACCTTGAACCAATAAGAACAAGTAAACACAGTAAAGGAAAATGCACGGCATCACCCTTCGTGATTTTAATCTCAACCTCACCATATAAATCAATAGAAATGGAACGGCATCACCCTTCATGCAGTAGCTCTCATAAAATGGCACGACATCACCCTTCGGGCTTTTAACACTCACAATATGGCACGGCATCACCCATCGTGCATTAACACTCACAATATGGAACGGAATAACCCTTCGTGCATTAACACTTACCATAAATCAATGAACAAATAACAACAGGGAGATAGAAATAACAAGAACAAGCCTTACTTCAATATTTAGTTCCACAATACCACCCTCATGCTTTAACCCGAAAACAACGCATAAGTAGTTGTCACCTCACGTATACGTTGTACCCAACATCTAAACATGAAGAAAGTAGACAAACAAGTCATATTCCCTCAAATCAAGGTTAACCACGACAATTACCTCGCTCCAACGACCAAACTCAAAGTTCAACCACGGCTTTTCCTTTCACACAAGCCTCTGATCCAATAGAACCTAGCAAATTATCAACCAAGCGATTCAATTTAAGCCTTGGGAACTATCCATGATTGTAAAGAGTTCAATTTAGGTCATTCTTGAAAAAGTCAACACCCGGGCCCGCTTGGTCCCAACCCGAAATTCGGACCAAATCCCGATTACCCATTCACCCCCAAGCCCGTTTATGTAATTTGTTTTGGAATCCGACCTTAATTTGAGGTCTAAATCCTAATTTTCCAACATGTATCATAATCAGCCCCTCAGGCATGCCTCGTAGTCACTCATAATCAGCCCCTCGGGCATACCTCACAATCACTCACAATCATCCCCTCGGGCATACCTCAAAGTCACTCATGCCTCCAAATCACTCGGCACTCGGCACTCGGCAATCGGTGTGCTCACTGGGGGTATGTGCAGACTCCGGAGGGGCTCCTTCAGCCCAAGCGCTAATATCAAGCCACTTCGTGGCGTATCATATCCTCACAATCAGGCCCTCGGCCTCACTCAGCAGAACCTCTCAAAATCCCCTTGGGCGAATCAGTAAAATGGGGTACTCGACCCAAAACATCATTTTTTAATCTCAAAGTAATGCAAATCAGGCTGAATTTCGAAAACAGTAAGCACAATGTGACTGAGTGAAATCATCAATAAACAGTGAGCAAAACAGCAGTAAAAAGCCCCCAAGGGGTCTAAACAGATCGGCACGAGGCTCCAAACACGGCTTATAGCCCAAATATTGCAACAATCTTTAGAACATAAGTTAACATAAGGTTTTGAGTAAAATATGCAACTCAATAATTGTTGCGGAGAGGACCAAGTCCAATCCAAAAATCAGTGCGTGCCACATACTCGTCATCTGACATGTGCGCCATTATAAAATCAGTGAGAAATATGAAGTCCGGGGTTTCATACGCTCGGGACAAGATTTATAACCATTACTTACCTCTACCAGGCCACAACACTAGTCCGCTATGCTCTTGCCGCTCAAATTGGCTCCTGATTGCTCAATCTAGCCAAAACCAGTTTTAAATCATTAATATATACTAAAGGACCACAACCCAATCAAAAACTATCAAATTATACAAGAATTCGATAAAATTTACATCACTAGAAGCCTCGACCTCCCACGATTCTACACATACCAAAAACACCACAATCAGACCACAATTGCCTACTCAATTTCCCAAAAGAATTTTCCAATCCTCCACCCATTCTTCCCAACCTTTTCCTACTTTAATCCTTCAATTTACAAGCCTAATCCGAACAAAATACCATAGAATCGACTTTAATAACTCGGGAACTTACCTCCACTGAAGACCCACAAATTCTCTCTTCGAATTGCCTTCAAATGAGCTCCAACCGCATGCAACAATGGTGAAATGAATAAAATTTCATGGAGGCCTCTTTTATACTATTCTGCCCAGCAATTCCGCACCTGCGGACCTTTAATCGCACATGCGGACCCGCACCTGCGGTCCCAGGTGCGCACCTGCGCAATCCCACCAACGGACCAAATTTTGCACCTACGACCATTTCTCTGCACCTGTGGCCAACTTTTCACACCTGCGGACTCCTCCTGCCCAGCCTCCCTTCGCACCAGCACATGCCCTTTCACACCTGTGACGTCGCACCTGCGGCTACCCATCCGTAGGTGCGGCCAACACCAAAAACTTACACCAGCAGCCATATGCTGCATTTTCTTAAGCCCAAAACTCCGCCAACCATCCGAAATCCATCCCGAGCCCCTCGGGGCCCCAACCAAACATACCAACACACCCCCATAGCATTATTCAAACTTAGTCCAGCCTTCAAAACACCAAAAACTACATGAAAACACCAAAATTACATCCAATTCAAGCCTATGAACTTTGAAACTTCCAAATTTCGCCAACTACGCCGAAACCAACCAAAACACCTCCGATTGACCTGAAATTTTGCACACATACCCAAAATGACATTATAGACCTGTTCCAACTTCCGGAATCCCATTCCGACCCTGATAGCCTATTTTCTACTGCCAACCGGAAATCGCCAAAAACTAATTTTCGCCAATTCAAGCCTAATTCTACACCGGACATCAAAACTTCATTCTGAACACAATTCTAAGTTCCAAATCACCTAAAGAATCTATTTGCGCCATAAAATCCGCATTCCGAGGTCGTTCACCACTAAGTCAACTCTTAGTTGACTTTCTCAACTATTAGGCTACTTTAGGAGACTAAATGCCATAATTCTCACCATGACCACTCCGGACCCAAACCAACTGACCCAGCACAACATAAACGGGCTAAGAAATATATGATAAAGCAAAAATGGAGGAAACGGGGTAAATCGCACAAAACGACCGGCCGGGTCGTTACATCCTCCCCCTCTTAAACAAACGTTCTTCCTCGAACGGGTCTAGAAACATACCTGGAGTCTCGAATAAGTGAGGATATTTGTCCCGCATCTCCCGTTCGGTCTCCCAGGTGGCATCCTCCATCGGTTGCCCTCTCCACCAAACCTTCACTGAAACTATATCCTTAGACCTCAGATTTCTGACCTGCCGACCCAAAATAGCCACTAGCTCTACCTCATATGACATATCACCCTCGAGCTGAACCGTGCTGATGTCCAAAACATGAGACGGGTCACCAACATACTTCTGGAGCATCGAAGCATGGAACACCGGATGAATACCCGACAAACTGGGAGGCATAGCAAGCCTATAAGCCACCTCCCCAACCCTCTGAAGCACTTCAAATGGCCCAATGAACCTAGGACTCAGCTTTCCCCTCTTCCCGAATCTCATAACACTCTTCATGGGAGACACCCTCAGCAACACCTTATCCCCAACCATGAAAGACACATCTCGGACATTCTAGTCCGCATAACTCTTCTGCCTAGACTGCGTCGTGCGAAGTCGCTCCTGAATAAACTTTGCCTTACCCAACGCATCTTGAACCAAGTTTGTGCCCAATAGCCTAGCCTCGCCCGGCCCAAACAAACCAACCGGAGATCTGCACCTCCTACCATATAAAGCCTCATACGGAGCCATCTGGATACTCGACTGATAGTTGTTATTATACGCAAACTCCGCTAGTGGCAGAAACTGGTCCCATGAACCACCAAAGTCAATCACACAAGCACACAACATATCCTCCCAAATCTGAATGGTACACTCCGACTGCCCGTCGGTCTCAGGATGAAATGTTCTGCTCAACTCGACCTGAGTACCCAACTCTCTCTGTACGGCTCTCCAAAACTGAGATGTGAACTGAGTACCTCTGTCAGAAATGAGAGAAACTGGAACCTCATGCAATCGGACAATCTCCCTGATATAAATCTCAGCTAACCGCTCCGAAGAATAAGTAGTACCAACAGGAATGAATTGCACGAACTTGGTCAGCCGATCCACAATAACCCATTTAGCATCAAACCTCCTCGAAGTACTTGGGAGTCCAACTACAAAGTCCATGGTGATCTGCTCCCACTTCTACTCCGGAATATCAAATATCTGAAGCAATCCACCTGGTCTCTGGTGCTCATACTTGACCTGCTGACAGTTGAAACACCAAGCCACAAACTCAACAATATCCTTCTTCATCCGCCTCCACCAATAATGCTGCCTCAAATCCTGATACATCTTTGCGGCACCCGGATGGATGGAATACCGCGAACTATGGGCCTCAACTAGAATCAAATCATGAAGCCCATCTACATTGGGCACGCAAATCCGGCCCTACATCCTCATGACCCCATCATCACCAATAACCACATCCCTGTCATCACCGGGACGGACCCTGTCCTGAAGAACAAGCAAATTTGGATCATCATATTGGCGTGCTCTAATCTGATTTTAAAGAGAAGACCTGGAGGCTACACAAGCCAACCCTCGTGGGGGGCTCTGATAGATCCAATCTCACCAACTGACCCGCTAAGTCCTGAACATCAAGGGCTAATGGCCGCTCTGCTACTGGAAGGTAGGCTAGACTCCCCAAACTCTTTGCTCTGCGACTCAGGGCATCTGCCACTACATTGGCCTTCCCCGGATGATATAAGATAGTGATGTCATAATCCTTGAGAAGCTCTAACCATCTCCTCTGACGCAAATTCAAGTCCTTCTGCCTCAGCAGATACTGCAAACTACGATGAATGAAAATCTCACACTGCACTCCATACAAATAATGCCGCCAAATCTTCAAGGCATGAACAATGGCAGCTAACTCAAGATCGTGCACTGGATAATTCTTCCCATGCACCTTCAACTGCCTAGACGCGTAGGATATCACCCTACCGTCCTGCATCAATACCGCTACCAAACCAACTCTAGAAGCATCACAATAGACTGTGTAAGAACTCGAACCAGTAGGCAAAACTAGTATCGGAGTTGTGGTCAATGCGGTCTAGAGCTTCTGAAAGCTCTCCTCACACTCATCAGACCATCTGAATGAAGCACCCTTCTAGGTCAATCTGGTCAAAGGCGAAGCAATAGAAGAGAATCCCTACACAAAGTGATGGTAATATCCCGCCAAACCAATGAAACTCCTAATCTTTGTAGCTGAGGACGGTCTGGGCCAACTCTGCACCGCCTCTATCTTCTTCGGATCAATCTGAATACTCTCACTAGACACCACGTGCCCTAAGAAAGCTACCGAACCAAGCCAAAACTCACACTTGGAGAATTTTGTATAAAGCATCTCCTCCATCAACCTCTGTAACACAACTCTCAAATGCTGAGCATGCTCTTCCTAGCTACGAGAACAAACCAGTATGTCATCAATGAACACAATGACAAAAGAATCAAGGTAAGGCTGAAACACGCTGTTCATCAATTGCATGAACGCAGCTGAGGCATTGATCATCCCAAATGACATAATCAGGAACTCATAATGACCATATCTGGTCCTGAAAGCGGTCTTCAGAATGTCAGAACCCCGAATCTTCAACTGATGATACCCAGATCTCAAGTCAATCTTGGAGAACACTCTAGCTCCCTGAAGCTGGTCAAACAATTCATCAATAAGGGGTAAGGGATATCGGTTCTTCACCGTAACTTTGTTCAGCTGCCGATAATTAATACACATACGCATGGACCAATCCTTCTTCTTCAGGAACACACCGGTGCACCCCAAGGTGACGCACTAGGCCGAATGAACCCCTTATCTAGGAGTTCCTGAAGCTGCTCATTCAATTCCCTCAGCTCCGCTGGTGCCATACGATAAGGCGGAATAGAAATAGGCTGGGTGCCTGACACCAAGTCAATACCAAAATCAATATCCCTGTCAGGTGGCATGCCTGGAGGGTCTGTAGGAAACACGTCCTCAAATTCACGGACCATAGGAACCGAATCAATAGCGGGAGTCTCACCACTGACATCCCTTACAAAAGCCAGATAATATAAACACCCTTTCTCAACCATGCGTTGAGCCTTCAGGTAGGAAATCACCCTGCTGGGCATATACTCAGAAGAACCTCTTCACTCAACCCTCGGACACCCTGGCATAGCTAAGGTCACGATCTTAGCGTGACAATCAATAACAGCATGACACGGAGATAACCAATCCATGCCCAATAGCACATCAAAATCGACCATGCTGAGCAATAGTAGGTCCACTCGGGTTTCCATACCCCCAATAGATATCATGCACGACCGATACACACGGTCCACAACAATAGTATCGCCCACCGAATTCGACACATGAACAGAGGTGACTAGAGACTCATGGGGCATATCCAGAAAATGGGAAAAATATGAAGAAACATAGGAATATGTAGAACCAGGGTCAATTAAATCCAAGGCATCTTGGCAACAGACTGAGACAATACATGCGTTCACGGCATCTGAGGCCATAGCATCTGGCCTGGCTGGAAATGCATACATGCGGGCCTGACCTCCACATTCGGACGCGCTCCTAAGACCAAAATCACCATACAAAGCGATTCCCACTCTAGAAATCACAAATGAACATCGATAATATTAAAATACATTTCAACCCAAACTTATGAAATTCTTCCAAAATGCTAACTTTCCATAATACGCATTGATGCTCTCAGGTCACCCGAAAACCAATCCGGACATACACCCAAGTCCAAAATCATCATACGAACCAATTAGAACTTTCAAATCCCAATTTTGAGGTCGTTTACTCTAAAATCAAACCTTATTCAACCCTTCCAACTTAAAGCTTCCGAAATGAGAATTTTCTTTCCAAATTAACTCCGAACTTCCCAAAATTCAATTCCAACCACATGTACAAGTCATAATACCTAAAGTGAAGCTACCCAAGGCCTCAAATCGTCGTACGACGTGCTAGAGCTCAAAACGACCGGTTGGATCATTACACTCCAAAGAAGAGAACCCCTCCAAAAATTTGCGTATGCCACTGAGTGCAGAGCGCACACGGTATTCTTTAGTAAAAGGCAAAAGAATAGGTCACTTTTTTCTCACTGCGTGGTTGCGTGAGTTCTTAAGTTTCTAGTTCTTCCCCTTTTATATTGGAACAAAGTCTGGATTTACTCTTTCTTTTGATGTGGTACGCACATCACTCTTTTTTCCCTGAAGGCTTCAAAGTGTGTTTCTCTCTCCTTTTCTTATTCTTGTTCTTCTCCTTCTTCACCAGTCCTGCAATTAGTATATGGTTGGAATTTACAGGTTTTTCAAAATTAAAACAACTTTTGCTGTTAATCTAACTAAAGTGTTTGATAACTATTTAAGTTGTAACCAAATTGTAGTGGACTTGCCTTAAATTTATGATGCTATAGGACAATTATATGTTAGGCTTTTTATCTTCAACTTGCATAGGTTGGATCAATCCTATCTTGAAAAAGGTCAATATGAGAAAATGACTGAGAGAAAGGACTTGCCGCCATATTACACCAAGTTTTACCAACTCATGCTGCTCAATGCTGAGCTCCTTGAACTTAGTTGGTGATCTTTGGCTTGCTTCTTGTGATGAGGACTCACTTATCTACCCATTTTTATATTTGAGGTTTGGAAAAATATGATGAATCTTGTGCTGCTCCACAAGCTTGAAAAGATGATGTGATGGAGTTTGTTAATGATGTTTGCGGTGAATAAAGGTTCAACACAAAAGTATAATTTAGACCAAGTTAATTGCCTTCAAAGGCGGATACAAAATTTAAATTCTATGGTTCAATCTTTAAGGTTTTCAATATTTAACCATTACGTTTTTAAAATTATGGATTCATATCTACTATTCGTTTCAATTTTAGTGAATATAAATTTATGCTCCCCATCGAAAGTACTAAGTTCATAATAACACGATAAAACACTGAATCCGTCCCCCTGATGTCTCTACCAGGTTGGAAGATCCTGGCCACAATCAATGGTAGGATGTCCCCTTTTGATATCAAAATTTTTGAAGAACGACATTTTGCTATGTAGAATCTCAGCCTAAGCATAAAACAGAACGGCTTTTATATTTGTCAATTTTGGTCAGAAAACATGAGATTCTCACAAGGAGAACCCAATGGTTAATTTCCTAGACTAGGCAAAGCATCTACCAATGTTATCCTTAAATATGCAAATCTTGAAAGAAGTGGAGCTGCACTCCGCCATCTGAATACTTGGCCACTTATTATTACCTCTTTCTGAGTTATACAATTAATAACAAGTCTCCAAAATATGGTTTTATTTTTAGATTGAAGCTAATTACATTCTAATAATTTAGTAAATAAGGTATGACTTCCTTTGTAAAAGTCACAATTGATCCTATATACCACAAAAGAGAGCATATTGATTTACTATAATTCTTAAGTAGAATTTTGTGAAATTAGACGTCACATACATTAACGGCATTCAGGGAAAAGAGTAGTGTTACTTTTATAAATGTTACAAAAATCAACACTATGTCCTTTTAACAGTAGTAAATAATATATATTTTCAATTTTTAATCTTACAGAAGATGCAATTGAGAGTAAATAAACTTTCTTCTTAGGAGTAAATTAATGAGTGTTACCCCTCTCTTTCAATTGGAATCACCTCTTCTTTTCCCTCAGCCAAACTCTTTAAGGCTTGAAATTTTTTGGCCATCCTCATTCCTTCTTCGGTCCCTGGTTCAGTTTATTGTAATAGATGATCACAAGTTGATGGATAAAATGCCGCATAAGAATGTTTTGGAAGTAAATACCTTGATGGACCGATTTCTCTGACACTCACAAGCAGTGCTAAATGCGAGAAAGTTGATCCCTTTGTTTTCCGTTGGACTCTTGGACATTCAAAATAATAGAAGCAGTAGCTTGAGCAAAAAAGTTTGGTTGAAGAACTATGATGTAGGCTCGACCACTTGGGTCGACCTTAGGCGGACGCGCTCCAAAGTGCAATGGAAGTCACCAACCTAGCCCATGGGCCTTATTGATCATCCATTGACCCCGTCCAAGTAAGTATGTTGCAATGTATCTCCTTGCTATGGTTTTATACACCTCCTGATCCTCAATTTTCTTTGTGTTAGCCGATGAGGGACTTTTTGCATTTATTTTCCCTTATTTCATAAGAAAACTAAAATTGAGCCATCCTCTTTTTGCTTGTTTTCCCCTTGCTTTCGTTTATTTTTCATTTATAGCACGCTTGGTTGATAAAAAAACAGAGTTTCGAATCTCTTAAGAGTAAAATACCAAAAATTCTCCTGAAACCTGATATGAGCAAATCAACTTTTGGATTAAGGGTGTTGTTTAGTACTTGAGGTTAGCAAGAATGACAAAATTGTATGATTACTGCAAAGTTGCTGAATTTACCAGGGGAAAGTAATGTGCATCCTCGGCGCGGATTTAGGGGGCGGAAGGGAGTTCACCCGAAGCCCCTTCGCCAAAAAATTACGTTGTATATATAAGGTGAAATCCGGTTTGTGCCTCTATATGTTATATTTTGCATCCGTCAAAAATCATGGCTTAGTGGTCAAGGGGGTTCAAAACCTTTATGAGGCCGATGGTTCAATTCACATTCTGTTTTAATTTCTCAATTTTTTCATGTTTGATCCCTCTTAGTAGATATCTACCTCCGCCATTATCTGCTGTCTAAACCAATATTTTGCCTCCGGAGTTAATTCGTAATTACCAGAACTAAAAGGATCAATCTTAACCATAGGTCTCTAAATAGGTTATCATATTTTTCTCAGTTTATATGACATCCAGTTTCAAGAAAAAAAAGGTTCAGTTTAATAAGTGATGTTTATTTTCATTTTGAAAAATTAACTTAGGAATAGCCAAAATTATTCCACTTAGTTCTTCAACTAGTATGCTAATGTGTGGCTAGAATTCATGGTTTAACACATTATGTGCCTTGCATTTTATGTGCGTTAATGATAAAAATACATTTCGTATGTGCCTAATGGAGTCTATTTCATGTGTAGGTGAACCGGAGATGGAAGCCGAGTTAAATGGATGCATAAACGTCGAAAATACGCTCAAGAGTCGAAAAGGAGTGAACCGGGCTATAGCCGGGCGTTTGGGCTGTAAAGCCTGGCCTAGCCAGGCGTTAGCCGGGCGATTGGGCCTTAACAGCAGGCCTAGCCAGGCGTTAGCCAGGCGTTTGGCCTATAACGCATGATCCCTGGTCCGGTCCATTCGAGTTTTGAAGGTTTTAAGTGTTTCCCGGTTTGAATAGAAGTCTCATACACGTTTAAGGTTTGTCCCAAACATATAAATAGACCCAAAAACACAACTTGAAGGGAGAGATGCCATTAGAGACAAGAGACGCCTGTGGAATTCTACTCAGAGAAGCAAAACATTGATTTTTATAGCTTTTATTCATTACCTTGTAGTGTAATTATGCAAGTTATTTTAGAGTTGATTATTATGAGCATGAGTAGCTAATTTCTTTAATCTAGGGTTTTGGTGGAACCCGTTGGGGGATGAACTTATTGTGATATTAATATAGCTTTGATTGGTTGATTAAACTCTACTTGTTCAACTACGTTATTGTTGTAGTTGATTGAAGGGCCATCAATTAGCTATTCCTATTTGTTATGTATTTACTTGAGAAAGAGTGCATATTTAGGTAGTTGTTTGAACAACACCACTCCCTCGGTAATAATCTAAAGTGAACTGTAATGCAATCTAGCTGGCGTAACTTGAGAGAGTTCGTCTAGTAAATTATCATAATTACTTGAGAAAGATTTATGGTAGTTAGAGTGTTCATGATTGATAGAGACAACTAATCAAACTATAAGAAGTATCCAAGAAGGAAGTTCACAAACGGGGGAAACCATAACCTTAGACCTTTATTATAATTGTATACACCATATTGTTAGTTAATGATTAGTTATTAATTTTTTCAGTAGAAATAGTAAAGCATTATCAATTTATATTCAAAAGTCTTGAGAAAATTGATTGAGTAAAAGTTGTGTATTCTTAAGGCTTGATTGATACGTAAATTCCCTGTGGGATCGACTCTGGGCATAATACCCCGGATTATATTTGCAGCGCCCGTTTAGTCTTTATATAAGACATAGTTGAGCGTGATCAAATTTTGGCATCATTGTCTTCACGGTGTTATCAATTGAAGTTGGAAGAAATACAAAATTCTGAAATATAGTCATGTTTCTTCAAATTTTCATTTATACATTGAAAGTTTAACGCTTGCTAACTTGGTTGTATAGGTGCATGCCTAGAAGCTCATCGAGAACTGGTGAAGTAGTTGAAGCCTTATCAGACCCCGAGAAAGTTTTCAAGGCCCTAAACCGGGCCAACCGAAAAAGCAAACAGCAACCATCAATTGAACAACTTGAACCCAACATAATAACAGGAACAACAATGGGGACGCTGTGGTAGACCCAGTTGCTCAAATAGGGGCAGATGCTCCTTTATATGACTGGGCACAACCCACAGCAGAGAATTTGGCCACTATGATACTAGTCCCTCAAATACAGACCGAGTCCTTCCAGATTACAAATAATATGCTGCACTTGTTGCAGAACAAGGGACTATTCTCAGGGTCATACATCGAAGACCCCCAACAGCATTTGAAGAACTTCCTATCAATTTTCAAAACACAGAGGCAGTCAAACGTCACTCAGGCGGCAATAATACTGTTGTTGTTTCCATTCTCAGTGAGTGGAGCTGCCAATAATTGGCTAAACTCACTCCCCATCAATTCCATTACCACATGGGAGGAGTTAGTTAAGAATTTTGTGAACAAGTTTCATTCACCCAACAATACTGCACAACAAATTGATGAAATCTTGAGCTTCAGACAGAAACCAGTTGAAACATTACAGGAGACATGGGAACGATTTAAGGGAATGCTGGTTATTTGTCCCTATCATGGGATTCCGGAGCAGATGTTGGGGCAGCGCTTTTATATGGGTCTGGCTGATACTGTTAAGGCAAATGTTGATGCTTCAGCTGGTGGAGCATTCTTGAGCAAAACTTGGAGAGAAAGTCAGATCTTGCTTGATAAAATGGCACGGAATTCAGGATGGACAACAAGGAATGCACCCATTATTCCTGTAGTTCACTTAGTGCCATTCGATCCATCTAATACTATCGTAGAGAACGTGGCCACCTTGATAACACATATGAGCATATTAACTAAGAAGGTGGAGGAATCAGCGCAAAAGCAACAGGTACACATCGTGGATACAACCAATGGAGGCTTATGCACATCTTGTATTAGTCAACCATTTGGTAATCAGTGGAATGCAGAATGTGATCACCTTCCTTATCCATAAAACATGAATTATGTGTCGAATTATGGAAGCCAGAGACAAGGGGGCAGAACTGGGGTCAGCAAGCTCAACCGTATAGACCACCTCACCAACAGCAGAACAATGGAAATATGGGTGTCATGAGACCACAAGGTAATGCATCACCATATCAGAGACCACAAGGTTATAACCATCAGAATCAACAACAAGCATACTACCCTCCTCATCATCAACAGGGGGGAAGGCAAGAAGATGGGTTCTCCAGGTAAGAAGCTATGATGCAGCAGGTTATTGGGCAAAATGCCAAAATCAGTGAGAGAGTAGATGTACATGATGCATCTATTAAAAATATTGAAGTACAGTTGGGCCAGATATCTATGGCAGTGAATAATCGTCCTCGTGGGACTTTACCTGCAGATACTCAGGTAAATCCTACGAACCAGGGCCCAAGGCAGTTGATGGCAGTGACTCTCTGCAATGGCTAGGATTTAGACTTGGAACTGGAGAGAGCTCGTGAAAGCAAGCAGGCCGAGACACTGGTACCCATGCCGATTGAACTTGATGATTCAACAAACTTGACCAAGGTAACAGTGCAACCTACTGAAGGAGAACCCAGTGCACAGAGTGAGACTGAAAAAAAAGTAAAGATAGCCCAGGAGCCGGTAGTTGAGGTGGTGGATGAGAAAGAAAAGTCCCAAATCAGTGGGAAAAAGAGACCGCCAGCTCCATTCCCTCAGAGGCTGGCCAAATACCAAAAGAATGAATAGTTCAAAAAGTTCTTGGACATGCTAAAGATAATACAGGTAAATATCTCATTGATTGATGCGTGAAAGGAAATTCCTGGTTACGCTAAAATGATGAAAGACTTGATGTCCAGAAAATTTCACTTCCAAGATCTGGCTACTGTCACCCTTACTCAGACTTGTAGTGCGGTGATGACGCGTCCTATTGCTGAAAAGTTATCTGACCCAGGGGGTTTTAAAATTCCTTGTACCATTGGCAACTTAGCTTTCGCCAAAGCTCTATGTGACTTCGGGGCCAGCATTAATCTGATGTCGTTGGCCATATATAAAAGACTGGGGATTGGTAGAGCCAGGACCACCTCCATGTTGCTGCAACTTGCTGATAGGATGGTGAAGAGACCGTCGGGTATTCTGGACGATGTGTTAGTGCAAGTGGGGAAATTTGTGTTCCCTGCTGACTTTGTGATCCTACACTGTCGGGTAGATGAGAAAATTCCCATAATCTTGGGAAGGCCATTCTTGGCGACAGGCAGAGCCCTTATCGATTGTGAGACTGGTGAACTTAAGATGAGGTTCAATGATGAAGAAATCACTTTCAACGTGCAGAAGTCTATGAGGCGACCTAGTGAGTTCGCCAACTGCTCTCTTATTGATGTTGTGAATGTGATCNATCCCGGAAGAAGATGATGCGTCTATGACTGTTGAGGACCCTTTGACTGAATGTTTGAAGAATCTAGATGATATGAAAGGTGAAGAATTGGCAGACTGGGTGTTAGCGCTTGAAGGAAAAGGGGTGTGGCCAAGGGCTCTCGAGTTTGAGTCATTACACTTAGAGAAAAGAGAGAACCCGCCGGCCAGGTCATCTGTTGAAGAACCACCCAGGTTGGAACTGAAATCAGAGGATGTCGATGTGGTAGAAAAGATACTAGANATTTTTTCACATTGTGTTGGAATGATGATATGAAAATAGAGCCACCCGAACTACTTGAGGAGCCAAGGAATAAAGAACAAGATTCCTACATTCTGGAATTCTTCTTGCCAGAAAGTCGGGAATACACATCTCATTGAAAGGCCAAGAAGCGCAGATTACTACATTGTTTTATTGGGCCAGGCAGATTTGTTCCACCACCCCAGGAGCATGATCATAGAGCAGATTCAAAACTTGGGATCCAATTCATAAGTTCAAAGTGGAGGCATAAAGTGATTCAAGCATTTGTTCGAAGGAGCATGGAAAGCAAAAAAAAAACTAATGGAAAGGATGGCGATGCGACTAGAGCAGGGAGTTTTTTGCACCTTACTTTTATTTCTTGTTTTGTCTATATGTGATGCACTGAGGACATTGCATGATTTAAGTGTGGGGTGCTGTACATATTTGTTTTGAGTTGTTGTGTTTAGTGTTTTAGTAGCTTTAGTTGTTCATCTTAGTTAGTTTTCTTTTAAGTTTTGTAGCTTTTTCTGTAGTCCTTTTATTTTAGGTAGAACAAAATAAAAAAAAAAAATTTTTTTTTTTAAATATGTGGACTCTTCCCGATGATGGATCTCTTAGACAGTTCTCTTGAAGGAAGTAAGTCTAAGGAAAATACCAAAAAGATTTTTTGTTTTAGGTAGTGTAGTAATTCCCCCTTGGTTTTTCTTTGGACCACGGTTCTTTTCCAAGGGTTTTTAATTGAACCGGGTGTAGGTAGTTTTTAATTTTTAGGAGTAGAAACCACATGGTTAAGGGCTTAATAGTAGCAATATCTCGAAACGTGCTAATGCCTTGAGAATAGTCAGTACTTTGGTTGTGACGCTTAGGCTCAATTTTTTGACTCCAGGATAAATACCTTAAATCAGGAATTCTTAAGATTTGCTTAACTGCTTTGACTGGAGTGTCGTGATAGATCCAATCCTGAGTGAGTTATGTGCCAAGTGTGTGTGAGGTTTGTATGTTATTCTGTGCATTGCATTTGATGTCTAGAACTTGCCCCGTGTGTGTGCAAAGCGAAATAGAAGTTTTGTTCAGTCTTGGAAGTGATATAGGCATTTCTTTGTTGAACCAGCTATGTATATTTTTTCCACCTAATTGTTATGTATCGTAGTTAACCCCGTTGAGCCTATAATCCTGTTTCTTTGGCAACCACATTACAAGCCATACCCCTTTGTTTGAAACGATCATATATTTGAACCTTGTCACCTCTCGTAAGCACTGGAAATGTGATAAAATATGGAAAAGTTAAAGTGTGGGGTGGTAGGTTGGTTTTTGAGGGGAATAATTGAAATAAGGAGAAAGGTGCACTGTTTTGAAAAAAAAGTAAGAGTCACTTGAAAAAAGAAAAAAACATAGTTGTATTGTTGTGCAAAAATATATATGTTACTTAACAAGTGGTGACTCTTGATGTAATTGTACGTAAGGAAGTATGGGGTAATAACATTGATGTGAAGGTGGAGTTTGGCTTAATATAAGGTTGAAAGCTAAAGTATATGTATTAAAGTGCTTGGGGAGGTGTAGTCACTCTTATATATAAATATATCCTACCTGTCCCGAAGCCTACATTACAACCGAATAAAGTCCTACTTGATCCTAG